>OZ005650.1:79715017-79802517 GCA_963930645.1 Salticus scenicus
GGTAGGTAAAAGTATACAGAAAAATGTGTTGAATGGGGGGAGTATTTAATAAAAAAGTAATTTAAAAATAAAAATTGCATTTATATTTTTGTCAGTCAAATTATAAATAAAATCTGCCATCTGAGAAAGAATCTATTCCAAATTATTACTAGCTTGGTTTTTACATTTTACCTATTTCGTAAAAGGTTCATAACACAATAAATCTAAACTATTGTGTGAAAATTTATGTTTTAGCGCTTTTCTTCATTTATTGTTTTTTTTTTTTTTTTTTTTTTTTTTCATTTTAATATATTTTGTAATATTCTAAATATACTGTAATGAATAATAATGTGATGAAAAACAATTTTTAAATATATGAGTACACGTATAAAGTCTTAAAAGTAATTTTTAAAGTCTGCAATTATACGCATTAATACGTTCTTTTATTTGTTTCTTCAAATTCCAGTTATTCAGTTATACAAGGTGTCGGTACGAAATCCACTTACAAACTTGGAGGGAGGAAAATCTCTCTCTCTCTCTCTCTCTCTCTCTCTGTGTGTGTGTGTATATATATGGTGATGATCGCAATAATCACTGTTTCATAAACAGCTCATTATACCCTACTGGTATAATTACCCTTCATACAGATATAAAGAGAAATTTCAAAATTATTTTTCTACAGTTATTAACTATTGCAATTTATTTTGCTGTGTATAATGTTTCACTTCCATATGTAATTATTTATTAATACCTTGCTAAATCAAGTCTTCCTTCCTAGCGTTTGATCTAATGATTGTGAATTATTATTATTATTGCTGTTAATGTTGTTATGATTCTTATATATATAAACATATACACATATACTAAGTTAATATTTTTTACAATAATGAATGTACACTGGCGCATTTTTATTAACTCTTGTTTTCTTCACTGTCAAAAAAAAGTCCTGTTTGCTGCAGTTTGCTGCCAGAAATTTTCTGTAATTCAGAAAAATACGTTCTATCACCGTTGATAGAACGTATTTTTCTGAATTACAGAAAATTCCTGGCAGCAAAGAAGACTTTTTTTAACAGTGTTGTTTTCCCTGTGTGTTTAATCTGACGATATGAGAAACAGACTTTGTGAGGCAATCAGCAATGCTGTCTATGTACCATATGCTACCACATCTGAGACTTTTATTCAGTATTTAGACAACAATAACGTTAATATAAGTGGGGTATTTCCAGACATGATCCACCTTAAAAAACCTTAAAATTCAGTTTTAAGTTTACAAATAGGAGTTAGAATTCTGGACCTTTTTCGTGCATCATAGATCGGAACATTCTTTTCTCTGCGGCATTTTGGGATCTTTCACATTTCCAGGGGGAAAAAGTTAATACAATTTTTTTTTTTTTTTTTTTTTTTTTTTTGAAAGGTTAAAAGTTACATCAATGTATTATTTCGTAAACAGAGATATTTTATGCAAGGAATGAAATAATTTCAATGAAAGCATGTGGAAATAAAAGCATATACAATCGACTACTGAGACTAATTTTTTAAGTCCTGTCATAGGATAATAATTCCAGTGGGACAGTTTGGGACACACAGTAGTAAGCAATCTGGGACACCGTTACAATCTGCTCTAAAGAAAACACATTTTTTACGTAGAATGACAATTATTATGACTTTCAAAAGAATTGGGGGGGGGGGGGGGGGGGGAATGTCTATTTTATTCAGAAAATGCTTTTATGTTTTTTTTTTTTTTTAGATAATTATAACAACAATTGTGAGATTCAAGAAATAAATTCGGATTATCCCTCCTGTTGAGGCTTTCGTGATATAAACAGCTTCAGATATTGTTTTAAATTCTATAAATAAAATTAATGGTAATTAAGTAAACTTAGAATATGATTGCATTGAAATTTTATTGTTAGTGTTCCAACCTGACTCATTAGATCCAGATGGGCAGGTTGGAATATTGTAAAGTTTTTGTTTCCTCTTTTTGTGGTACAGTTTACATTAATGAAATGATAAGATCTTGGAATAAAAATTACTTAAAACAGAAAAGTCATTCCAAATTAATTTTGATAAAAATTCAATGAATAATAATAATTTTAAAATTCATTATCTAAAAGTTTCCAGGGTGCCCCACCTTCACATATTACAGCAATATTTTTGCCAAACTTACTTTGCATCGTGCAATATGTGACACTATCACATAGAATTTTGAAAATAACCGAATCTAGATTCTCC
Source organism: Salticus scenicus (assembly GCA_963930645.1). Taxonomy (NCBI): domain Eukaryota; kingdom Metazoa; phylum Arthropoda; class Arachnida; order Araneae; family Salticidae; genus Salticus; species Salticus scenicus. The sequence goes on from OZ005650.1 coordinate 79,717,229, forward strand.
AGGCAAGACATTAGGTATTTTGAAATATGCTAGAACATACTTGTGCCACTGATTAAAAAATGGAAGAAAAGGTTTACGTTTACATTGCCCTCCCTCGATTTAACTAAGAAATTGTCTCTAAACAGCACTGCATTTTATCGAAAATATACATTGATTCTGACAAAAAAAAAAAAAAATCATTAATAGCTGTAACTATCCTCTGTTAGAAAGATATGACTTCCTCCCTAATCAAGAGCTTCACCAGTAACAGATATACAGATATTACCTGATGAAGTGACTCAGTACCTGTATTTCTACTCCTTATATTGTATCTAGAATATAATATATACGTTTCTACTAACTGCTACTATATTGTATCTAATACAGAGCGCGTTCATTCTTGTTTGAGCGGAATTTTGTGTTCTACATTATAGATTCGCTAATACTTTACAGTTATTATCATTCTTTCTTACTACGGAAACTCTCTTAAATACGAGTTAATACACTTTAGAAATGGTTTTCACGGAAAGTATTCCCCTCAGGCCTAGGAAATTTGCATAGTCAATTGGCCATAACGTGCACAACCAGCCAGCCTCGTTGCTATAATAAGATTTTTTTTTTTTTTTTTTTTTTTTTTTTACAAGTCAAGGTAAATTTAATAATACGTTGAGACTACAGAACTGGAGTTTTAAAGTAATAATTATAGAACTTTGGGTAAACACCATACAATGCAAGAAACTCGCAACAATTGTTTCGGATCGAAAGAATACACGACCCTTCGTCAGGCGAACAAAGTAGGCACGAGTGCTTCAGTCAAAGCGGCATTGACTGCAGCACTCGTGCCTACTTTGTTCGCCTGACGAAGGGTCATGTATTCTTTCGACCCGAAACAATTTTTGCGAGTTTCTTGCAATTTATGGTGTTTATCCAAAGTTATGTAATTATCAAGGTAAATTTGCTGAAAATATCGTTACATTTTTTGTTAAATTGAGATATTTGTAATTATAAATCTTCATTACAGTGATAGAGATGCATTGTACATCCTAAATCAATATAAACAGGTATGGGTTCTTCTTTTCTGCACAAAACTGTCAATTACTGTATGTTCAAAATTACCTCTAAATACATACATGGAATTTTGGAACACTCTGTATACTCGAAACTGAAAGGATAATAAATAACAGTAATTTATAAAGTGTTCATTATTAATCTTCTTTTTCTAACTTTAAAACTTATAAAAATGCCTATAAAAACACTGGTGTAACATAGAAATATATTATACTTTTGGTTTTCCTCAAACGACAAAACCAATTCAATGTAACGGCAGACTCCTAGTCTTCTTTTCTTATTGACTATTCCTCCCTTGTGTTTGTCCAGTTATCAACGGGTGCTTAACAGGATAAACTGAACGGGGAAGAAGGACAGTGGTCAGTGTTTTCAGACGGATATTGGTAGGATTCTTGGCAATAAAACCGGGATGAATGGAAAGACGTTCGGGAGGCCGTTGGTCAACATTTGCAGGAAGAGAAACGATGGTCGATTGTCAATGAAGTTTTCGGCTGTGTGACGTATAATTTTACTATCAGTATCCCTGAATTGAGAATTTATAGATTTATGTCTATTTGCAATACATTTTATTGCTTTAATTTTCATAAAATGTTTCCTATAAGCTGAATATATTTTTATAAACATATCTACAGTCGGTAACAAAAGTGTCCGAAAACTAGCAAAAATTCCTATGTAAAAAAAGTACACTTCATACGGTTTTGTTAAATAAATCCTTGTCGAATCCGGTTCTTAGTCAGTGTAAGAACATGATTCGATAAGGATTTATTTCACAAAACCGTATGAAGTGTACTTTTTTTACATAGGAAATTTTGCTAGTGTTCGGACACTTCTGTTACCGACTGTACTATAAAAGATGCATTTTTTTTTTTTTTTAAATATAAGTAGGGTATATTATTAAAATATGAAAAAACTTGATTCTAGATATATACAGTGCGTATCGAAATGATAGGTCCACCCGCAATTTTCAAAATTTCGTCTCGTAATTGAGAATAAGAATCACTTTTTTGGTAGAGATAATTAATCAGTAATTGTTATAACAATTTATGAAGAAATTTCTTAAAAATAGATAATTCCTTTTTATTTTATGCAAATTTTCATTTTCAGACCGTTTCGAAAAGATAGGTCCGCCTTCAGAAATTTTGCTCCAATCACGTTTATTTCCTAAAAATTTGCATAAATATCGTTGCTTAGTCTTACTGCGGGATTATGTTGGCTGCTGTGGAGGTATTTAAACAGATTTGAACATCACGTTGTATCAAACGAAATGGGTCGTCGTTGCAGTCTTTCGCTGGTTGAGCAGGGGAAAATTGATGCATTTAAAAAACGTGTGGAAAATCGAATAGAGAAATAGGTAAACTTTTAAACAGAACACACCATGTTGTAAACATTTGTGACTTAGAAATGCTTATGGCAGTAAAAAATCATCTGGCCGCCCATCAAAAGTGACACCCCGACAAAGAAGGACTATCGTAAAGGAGTTAAAATCTGGAAATATGAGCTTAACCACTGTGGCCAGACAACAAAACCTTCCAATATAAAAATCTACAGTCCATAGTGTGTTAAAGAAGTTCGGCAATATAGTTTTCGTGAAGAGGACAGCGGCTCCGAAATTGACTAAAAAGCTTAAAGAAAAGAGATTGAAATTCGCACATGAAGTGATGTCCTGGAAACAAGATTGGCATCGTGTGATATTCAGTGATGAAACGAAATTCAACCTGGATGGTCCAGATGGCTGGCAGTACTACTGGCACGATCTAAGTAATGATAGACAGGTATTCTCGAAGAGGCAAGCTGGTGGTGGTTCCGTTATGGTATGGGCCGGATTCGGTGGTGGAGAAAAAACTGATATAGCATTTGTAGACAATCGTTTGAATGCTGCAGGCTATCAACAGCTGCTTGAACAATATTTTCTTCCACAAGCAGAGCACATTGGCGGCCCATTCTTCATGTTCCAACAGGACAATGCTCCTGTGCACACTGCAAAGTCCACTTTCGAATGGTTTCTGGATAATGGTGTACATGTTATCGATTGGCCACCTTGCAGCCCCGACCTGAATCCGGTAGAAAACATATGGGGGTATACTCGCAAGAGCGGTGTATGCAGGCAGAAGGCAGTACAACAGTACTGCAGACTTGAAAAAGGCTATTTCCTCCGAATAGTCAAAAATCGAGAAAAAGTGTTTGCAAAAACCTGTAGAAACCATGCCGAATAGGATTTATGAGATTATTCTGAAACAAGGTGGAAAAATTTCTTATTAATTCAACATTAATTTGATGCTTGGTTCAGTGGACCTATCTTTTTGAAACAGCTTTTTCATGTAATTTTTGTTTTCCTTATTATTCCTATTATTTGTATATTATTCATGTATTATTTTGCATTTAATGAAGTAATGTAGTTCATAAAATAGTACTTTGTACACAATAAAACCTTTTTTACCAACATAACTTTCGTTTTTACTGGTGGACCTATCATTTCGACACGCACTGTAATTTAATTTTAACACAAATTATGTTACATTTGTTATACATTAAATGCAACTTCAGAAAATGTACCAATAAAATATACATAAAGTAAAACTCTATTTCTATAAAATGATAGAAGCATTATAGATTGTTTATAATAATCAAAGAAGAAGAATTCTTAAGTATGTAATTAAAGCTTATTTTAACCCCTAACTGCCTATCCTCCGGCAAAGTAAATATTAAAAAATTATATGATTATACCTAAAATTCATTTTTCTGAACATCTGTTCTAATGATTTAAATCTTAGATCTAAAATATTTTATTATAAAAATGTACTACATATTTAAATAGTAATAAAATTAAGTTGTAATAATATACAGTAGACTCTCATACAACACGAGGTAGAGTTGTCAGATGAATACTACAATTTTATTTTTTAACACCACTAAATTTTTAGAGTATCAGTCTATTAGCTCATTTACACCTGATTTAATTCTGGAACAAAACAGTTGCTTTGATATACAATTAGTGGTGTTAAAAAATAAAGTTATAGTATCCAACTGGAAACCTGACCCCGCGTTGTACAAGAAAGAGTCTACTGTATATACACTCCGCGACAAAAAGATAGGTACAAAGGGGTTTTTCTTTGATTTTTCATAAAATAACATTATCTAAATTGTACTTATCATTTATTATTATCATCAAATAACACTATTCCCGGACTAATTTTTGTTTTAAGACTAATTTAGAAACATTTTAAGACTAAAATTTCTCTAATTTAAGACTACACTCCGCGTCAAAAAGATAGGAAAAAAGGTTTTTTTTTTTTTTTTTTTTTTTTTTTTTTTTTAATTTTCATTAAATAACATTATCTAAATTGTGCTGATTATTTATTACCATAACAAAATATTATCATATCAAAAACATATTAAATATTTGATTCATATTCAAAATATTCATATTTAAAAAAAAAAAAAAAAAAAAAAAAAAAAAAAAACTTTGTTCCAATCTTTTTGTCGCGGTGTGTAGTCTTAAATTAAAAAAATTTAGTCTTAAAATTTTTCTAAATTAGTCTTAAAACAAAAATTAGTCCGGGAATAGTGTTATTTCATGATAATAATAAATGATAAGCACAATTTAGATATTGTTATTTTATGAAAAATCAGAGAAAAAACCCTTTGTACCTATCTTTTTGTCGCGGGGTGTATATGCAAAGTTTGAAGCGATTTTGTTAAGAGAGAGAGAGAGAGGGAGAGAGAGAGAGAGAGAGAGAGAGAGAGAGAGAGAGAGAGAGAGAGAGAGAGAAGTCTGAAGGTTAACGGAATGGAAACCGGAATCTAGGGATTGGTTATCAACTCTATAATATTTTCAACAAAATCAGAGAAAAAACCCTTTGTACCTATCTTTTTGTCGCGGGGTGTATATGCAAAGTTTGAAGCGATTTTGTTAAGAGAGAGAGAGAGAGAGAGAGAGAGAGAGAAGTCTGAAGGTTAACGGAATGGAAACCGGAATCTAGGGATTGGTTATCAACTCTATAATATTTTCAACTATGGATATATCAACATAGGTATTTCAACTCTATTAGCTAATAATTCTTTCCTAGTTTCCGGTTCTCTTCACATACATAAGGGCACATATCCTTTCTGGCTTTTATGCACTGATGATTGTATGCTAAATGATTCCGAAACAGCTATCTGTAATTTTATTTTACTTAATTAAATTATTTTTAATTTAATTTAATTTAATTGTTTGTTTCTATTTATTTACTTATTTATTTATTTATTTTGTGTGTGTATGCGTGTTTTGTACTTTGAACCATTTTTCCTTTGATTTAACTTAAAACTATGTTATTTTCCATGTTTAAACGGATGCAGTATACATTCATACATCTATTTTTATTTAGTCATCTTAAAATTTATTTTATTTATTTTATTTATTTTTATTTTTTCATTTTTTTTTTTAGTCATCTTAAAAGTTATTGTTTTCTTTCTTTCTTTCTTTTTCTTGATTTTTTTTTTTTTTTTTTAATGTAATAAAATAAATAAAGATTTAATTCTGAAGAAAAAGATTCATTTTCGATCGGCAATCTAAACAAAATTTATTTTGTCATTATTATTTATTTATTTATTTACTTATTTTTACTCCTACGGTTCATTTAATTTTAAATATTTTGACTCATTCTTTTCTTAAACAATTCTCCAATAATATTAAACAAAACTATGCATGAATTTCTAAATTGAACTCTTAGCAATTTTTACCATGTTTTTATTAACTCGCTTTCTTGTTTGTTTATTTGTCCAGTACAAGTCTTGCAATCTATTTTTAACTAACTTCCCGACTTAACTTTTAGAATAGCTCAGAACACAATGACAACACAACACCTCGAAGTCCGATTTTCGAATTTTTGATTAGTTTTCTTTAATAAGTTAAAATATGAACATAATAACTCCCTAATAGCTTTAAAATTAGCCATTTAAATATTAGCTATAATTTAATTGTTGCCAAAAAAAAAAAAAAAAAAAAAAAAAAAAAAAATTACGTGTTCATTTTCTTTCGACATAAAAATAACTATATTTAATTAAACGTGAACATTAAAAAATTATAAAAATTTAAATTGGGCATCTCACAAAAATTTACGTCATTATAACTTTAAAAAATTCCTACACATTCATAAAGTACTAATGTAGTTCATGATGCTAATGTTGTTCTAAAAGGATTAACATTTTATTTTTAAAACTAAACGTTTATTTATTTATTTATTTATTTATTTTGTTGTTGTTGTTGTTAGTTCACTGAACTGAGTCCACGTACTTAAATATGGCTTACATATTATTTTTTATCCTCGCGTATTTTATTGACACTATCGTATTGTTTCTACAAAGTATCTATTAATACATAGAATTGTCATGTTTACATGATTCAACAAAAAATTTAAAAACATGGTACATAAAAATTTATTTTTATCTTATAATTATTATAAACTTTATTTTGCCTGAACAGCATCAAAAAAGGCAAACGCTTAGAAAAATGAAGATTTGTTATTATTATTATTATTATTATTATTATTATTATCATTATTATTATCATCATCCTTATTATTTAAATAACTGTAGCATTCAGATGCATACCATGATCCCTGCATACTTTTGTTTCCAGAACGTTTAAAAATATTTACAAAAGTTCCAAATTTCTGTCCTTAATAAAAAAATAAATAAATAAATAAATTCTTAGTGATTTCATATAGTGATTTCATAAGCTGAAAGTGATTTCAGCTTTTACTAAAAAAGTAAAAGCTGAGAAAAAATGCGTTTAAAATTATCAAGTCATATGAAATATTATTTTTAAATGCTCCAGAAAATTATCAATAACTAATGAAATAAAAATAAATGGATAAATGTTTCCATGGGTATTTGGTTAGGTTGTACCTTTTATTTGATTCAATAAAAAAAAAAAAAAAAAAAAAAAGAAAAAGAAAAAGAAAGAAATCTACACTTGTGTTCGTGAAAATTGCAATACTAGGAAGGAATCATCAAAAAATTATGAAATTTAATACACAAACGACTGGTATTGGTACAAATAAATGATTAAATTTTCATAGATTACAATATTAAGTGTCTGAAATCTGTATTTTGTGTCGCCGCCACAGCTGTAACAAATTCTGCTATACGGCGTGGCATAGAGTTAAACTGATTTTAAATGTCTGCCTGGGGAAGAGCAGTCTGTATTGTTTGTATGCATACCCAAAGTTCATTTATAGAAGCTGTAGGATGACGAGCGAGACGCCAACAAACGAAATACCAAACATGTTCAATAGACGGCATATCCGGGAAATAAGCAGGCCAAGAAAGAAACTGTATGTTTTCTGCTGAAAAGAAGTCTTGAACATTCCTTGCAACATGGAACCTTGAAGGAAAGAGAGGACTTCGGGTTCCAGTATTTCGCTGTTACACCTGTTGCTGTTAAGATTACCCGCAAGTCGTAGCAGCTAAGATCACCCATAATATGCAATCGCACCTCAGACCTAACACCAGATAATCGTCCACTATGACGTTCGATAATGCTCTTCGGAAGTTAGCGTTCACCGGCATAGTGTCTAACACGTATACGGCCATAACACTTGTTGCCAACGCAAGTATCAATGTCCATGATCCCATTGCTGCCGAAGGCGTCGATGGTTTTGCATGAGGGAGATCCTGTATAAAGGAGCTCTTGCACTCAGGCCACGGGACAGCAGACGTCGACGAATAGATCAAGCAGACATTGGTACTCCTATAGCAATGGACCAAAGTGCTACTAACTGTCTAGATGAAGCTGTACGTTCCATCAGCGCCATGCGGACCAGATTCCTATCATCGCACGTTGACGTCATCATTCGCGGTCCACATCCGAATTTCCGAATAGTCTGATTCTCATCGGCCCACTGCTTCCAAACTCGTATCACTGTGATGCTATTACTTGCGCATGAGCTCTGCTATTGCACGATAAGAAAATCCTCCTTCCCAAAGCCAATAATTCACCCCAATTTAGACTCCGTAAGTTGTTGAAATGTCACCTTTTTCGTCTAAGAGGCATTGTTATGTCTCACCTAAAGTTTACCACTAGCAAATAACCATAAACTGTTATCTACGTCCCACTACAGCTCTCTATATATTCGTTTCAGCAGTAGTTCCGAGGGCGATACTCGGCCCACGCATGCGTGGTGACTCTGAAATGTTATTCATTTCCTTAACGCTCTATAATTGGCATTTGCTGAAAATTACAGCTCAATCGCATCATTCCTTCACTGTGTTGCAATTTTCGCAAAAATAAGAGTATATTTCGAAATTTCGATCATACAAGGTGTTCCATAAGTCTATAGACATTTTAAAAATTCATAACTATTGAATGAATTGATATAATTGAACACGGTTTGCGAAAGAGTCATTCTCGTGAAGTTTTTTTTTTTTTTTTTTTTGTAAAGAAAAAAATACTGTCATTTTTTTTGTCGATTATAGTTAGACAAATAGTCAATTTTTTCGCACGGATGTGAAAGAGAAATAGGCAAATGAAAGTCCGATAAATTGTGCAATTTTGCGATTAGAACAGTTTACTTCTTATTTTGCCTCCTACTTGTGCATACATGAAGATTTAATTGCGATGCTGACTTGGTGGATAAAGCGTTATTGGTGAAGATGTTTTCCTTCAGGTAAGAACCGCCGACTGAACTACAGTTAGCAGTGTTATAACTCGTTTGCAAACTGTAATTTGTGGTGACGATAGACAGAAAACTAGCAAAGGGGGCAGCCTACCTTTCGGTTTGAGGCTATGAGCGTAGCTCACCCCCTCACCAAAACACTATCTAACTCTCCAGCGAGCCCGCGGACAGGGGCACGGGGTGACGACAGACACATAGAATAGGATTTATATGCCCGTAAACATTTGCATGCGAATAAGTACAGTTTTTCATTAAACTGTGTGATCTGGTCACGCACAGCGCCCGACAAATAGCTTAATTGTTATTATTTTTCTTTTTATTTCTACAAAAAAAAAAAAAAAAAAAAAAAAAATACCCATTCACGAGAAGGATTTTTTCGCAAACCGCGTTCTACCAATTCATTCAATAGTTATGAATTTTTAAATTGTCTTCAGACTTGTGGGACACCCTGTATATTAGGTATAGCATCTCCTTAAATTATATATTGATTATTTTAATTTCTTTCATCGATTAATTGGGCCCATGAACTAACGTTTACATAAAACTCCAGGTGTGCCAAAAAAGCAAGTATGTTGTGGCCACCACAAAACTTTCTTCTATATTTTCCTATATAAATTCACTCTCAGTACAAATAATTTATCAAATTTATAGTTCATTAATTATCTTTCATGATGAATGCAGACGATTTTCCTCCCAGAGAATTATAACACTAAATATCCAAAGAAAGTCAATTTTGTGTCCTTCAGACGACATCTAAAAGTATGCAAGTTTTGAGATTTTATTTATTTATTTATTTATTATTTTTTTAATGAAAAAAAAATACTTTATTTTAAATTATCACAGATCGATGATTCAACCATATATTTTAAAGCTATTTAAGAGTCCTTTTGTACGACACCCATATTGGAAAATTGCCCGCCCTCGAGGACGGACTTCCTTCATGGGAGTAAATGCTCTTACATATACAAAAATTTTCATTGTTGACTATTACTATTCTAAATGATTATTTTTAATTTCACCACCATTCGTTAAAATAAATCTCATTGCGCACATTTATACAAAATTTTGTCCCATATTGCTATTTTAAAAATTTAGAAAACGCAGGATGGTAAAGCAACCTGTCGGGAGATTTCAACCAAAAGTTGACCCATGTTAATTTAGGAGAGAACCGTGTATTATGGACACCCTAAGCAAGAATGCTCATAAAACTTAAATTATTAAAATAAAAAGATTTAATTTGGCATTTAATTGCATAGTTACATAGTTTAAACTTGGTAAAGTACTCTGAGAACTATTAAAAATTGCAGAAAATCATTATTTTATTTACGTATCGGTGGTCCATGTTACACGAACGTATGTGTAATATGGACCAAGTGGTCCATAGTGGTCCTTCCCGTTCCTCAGCAGTTGACACACTTGGAATTGTGAAACGAACTGTCCAGCATGTTCTCTCACACTTGTACATCTCTTGGGAATAGTAGAAATGGACGAAAAAAAATAGTTAATGGACGAAAAAAAGGGGGATGTCTAAAGGTTATATCCAATGGGTAGTGTGCGAAAGAAGTGATAATTTGATTACCTCTGCATCCCTGGCGTATTCTATAGCCTCAAGATTTTGAGTATGCGACATATGTACGCCGAGCATTAACAAAATCTCTCTGTTTTTATTAGGGACCACTGGTCCATATTACACAACACAGCATGGTTCATATTACACGCGTAAACAGAGCAACGTGGTTTCCATTTCCAATCAAAAATCGCTATGCAAATTGATGCCCATGAAACGCATGTCTAAATTGTTCATAAAATATAAGTACATTTGCTACTATTAACGCGAAAATTATATTACAATTACCTAATAGCAGAAAGTAATACTTCCATTTTAACATACTTGTTACGTCAATGATCATATGAACCGAAAACTCAATTTCATAATCGTCCAAATACAGTTATGCATGTACAAGTCACTCCATGGTTTGTGTAAGAATAATGTTCACTAAAGGCAATGAGATGATTTCACCATCTAGTGTTGAACATACAAATTTCCTCATGGTCCGTATTACACGATGGTTCATAATACACGGCTCTCCCCTATATCAAGATCCAACTACGTATCAATTTGTATGAAATTCTGTCTTATAGTTCCTGAGATACAGTTGCCACAAAATTTTGTCACACACACACAGATAGACATTTTCTAAAAATGGTCAAATCGTGTTCTACATCTCTCAAAACGTGTAAAAGACCAAAATTTTTACGAAACCAAAACTTTCTTTTATTGAATAGAGAAGAAAGTAAAAATAGGTTTTTTTTTTGTTTTTTTTTATAAATAAGCATCCTAAATTTCAAAAACAAGGGTCATCTTTAAACATATCGATCCTAAACAATTGTGACGTGTGATTGTAATTTATGGTATTTGCTTACAAAGTTCTTAACATCAATTTTTCAACGCCAGCTTTAGATTTACATTTTAGTCATATCTACTGCTAATAATGTTTTTTTAATATGAACGTACATTTTATTAAAATTTTGACTTCAAAAACGTATAATTGTGAATCTTAAATATTCTACGAATGTGTCGTTCCCTAGTTTCAATTCAAAAAAATTATTATCCTTTTTCACGACTGTGCTTCTTTTTTTTTTTTTTTTTTTTTTTTTATTAGAAAAACATACGAGGAATGGAAACGTAACAAAGTATCATATCTTTATTCATTCATTACACGACAGATTTGTAAAATAATGAAAATATGTTAGCAAAATTTTGTATGCTAATTCATTTTCGTTAAAATATTACAATTAGTTATGTACTCCATTACTCAATATTGATCCCCTTTCCGTATGTAAAACAATTAAATTGAGATTACTAGGGAATTTTAATATATTGTCTTATTTGTTTCAGCAGTTTCTTATTAAAAGCGAGTTTAAAATATTTTGTGAATATGCCGCTTTCTCGTCTTATACATTTTACCATGTTTTTATTAACTTCGATTCTTGTGTGTTTGTTTGTGTGTTTGTTTGTGGGTTTGTTTGTGGATTTGTTTGTGGGTTTGTTTGTGTGTTTGTCAGGGACAAATCTTGCAATCGATTTTTAACTAACTTCCCGACTAGCTAGATACTTGAAATTTTCAGGACAGCTCACAACACGGTGACAATACATATTTCTAATAATTTTAGTCAACTATTTCAAGTCCCGCTGCCTTTGGCAGCGCTTATATGATTCGACAGAAAATTTATTTAACTAACTTCCCGGATAGCTAGACATTTGAAACTTTCAGAATAGTTCAGAACAGGGTGAAAATGCATTTTCTTAAAACCTTTAGCCAACTGTTTCGGGTTCCCGCTGCCTTCGGCAGCGTTATCAGTACAAAGCTTGCAATCGATTTTTCACTAACTTTCCGACTAGCTAGACATTTGAAATTTTCAGGACAGCTCACAACACGGTGACAATACATTTTTCTAATAATTTTAGTCAGCTATTTCAAGTCCCGCTGCCTTCGGCAGCGCTTATATGATTCGACATAAAATTTATTTAACCAACTTCCCGACTAGCTAGACATTTGAAACTTTCAGAATAGTTCAGAACACGGTGAAAATGCATTTTCTTAAAACCTTTAGCCAACTGTTTCGGGTTCCTGCTGCCTTCGGCAGCGTTATCAGTACAAAGCTTGCAATCGATTTTTCACTAACTTTCCGACTAGCTAGACATTTGAAACTTTTAGGACAGCTCACAACACGGTGACAATACATTTTTCTAATAATTTTAGTCAACTATTTCAGGTCCCGCTGCCTTCGGCAGCGCTTATATAATTCGACAGAAAATTTATTTAACTAACATCCCGACTAGCTAGACATTTAAAAGTTTCAGAATAGTTCAGAACACGGTGAAAATGCATTTTCTTAAAACCTTTAGCCAACTGTTTCGGGTTCCCGCTGCCCTCGGCAGCGTTATCAGTACAAAGCTTGCAATCGATTTTTCACTAACTTTCCGACTAGCTAGACATTTGAAATTTTCAGGACAGCTCACAACACGGTGACAATACATTTTTCTAATAATTTTAGTCAAATTTTTCAAGTCCCACTGCCTACGGCAGCGCTTATATGATTCGACAGAAAATTTATTTAACCAACTTCCCGACTAGCTAGACATTTGAAACTTTCAGAATAGTTCAGAACACGGTGAAAATGCATTTTTTTAAATACCTTTAGCCAACTGTTTCGGGTTCCTGCTGCCTTCAGCAGCGTTACCAGTACAAAGCTTGCAATCGATTTTTCACTAACTTCCCGACTAGCTAGATATTTGAAACTTTCAGGATAGCTCAGAACACGGTGGCAATATATTTTTTTAATACTTTTAGTCAACTGTTTCAGGTCCCTACTGCCTTCGGCAGCGTTCATATGATTCAACAGAAAATTCATTTAACTAACTTCCCGAGTAGCTAGACATTTGAAACTTTCGGAACAGTTCAGAATACGGTGAAAGTGCTTTTTAAAAATATTTTTATCCAATTGCTTCGGGACCCTGCTGCCTTCGGCAGCGTTTCCAGTACAAAGCTTGCAATCAACTTTTAACTAACTTTCCGGCTAGATAGCCATTTGAAACTTTTATAATAGCTCAAAAAAAGACGATAGCAAGGAATTTTTTTAATACTTTTATCCAATTGCTGGGGTTCCGGCTGCCTTCAGTAGCGTTTATATGATTCAACAGAAAATTAAAAAACATGGTTTATAAAATTTTTTTTATCTTATAATTATTTCGACTGTGCTTCTATTTTAAAGGGCTTTATTCTTTTTTTAGAAAGAAAAAAATAAGTAGACTGAAATATAATAAAAGTTCCGATCTGTATTCTTTCTTAGCATTACAGTGATGGACATAATTATAAGGCAATCTGACACATAGTGAAAGAAAAGATTCAGAACTTAAAAATGTTTTATCAAATACGTCAAAAGCATAAATTTATTCTGAATAACCATGTTAGAGGATTTTTTTTTAGAGCATTAGTGTCTGCTAATTATGTTGACCACTGTATTTGAAAAAAAACGGTTGGTGTCTTATAATTTTGTCCATTATGTTTTTAAGTTTTTTCATTAAATTGTATGAAAATATCATTATTATAAAATAGTTATATATTATAACAGAATAAATTTATGTTTTTGACGTATTTAATAAAACATTTTTAAGTTCTGAATCTTTTCTTTCATTATTTGTCAAATTAGATATAGTTGTCTTATAATTATGTCCACCACTGTATAGACTTGTAAAAATACAAAAATTTACACAGTAAAATTTTGTATAACCCCTCCTTCGTCAAAATACTTTAGCTATGGACTCGAATATAATATCTAATACATTTCTATTGATAAAATAATTATTTAAGGATTACTGCTAACGAAATTCAATGCCTCATCTTATTTGTTTTAGCTGTTACCTAGTAAATGCAAATTTCATATTCCTTATGAATACCTCGCTTGCTTCTTTCAATTCAATAGAATAACTATATATCTTTTTTATTAATTATGCTTCCATTTTAAATTGCTTTAAAAAAAAATAATAATAATAATAATAATAATAAGTAAAGGAAGATAAAAATGTAATAAAAGATTGAATCTATTTTATTCTGCGTAGTATGACAGATTTGTAAAAGTATAAATATATAATACAAATGTACATGATAAAATCTTGTATGTATTCGCTCAAGTAAAATTCCTTGACTTAACACAAACGACCTCGGCAAGTCAATACATATATTTTCACAATACTTCTGGTTCTAAATATATGTAAGACTTATTCATTCTTCGACAAAAATATGAAATGCAAACTAGATACATTAAAGAAAAGACTTGTCTGCACAGTTCAACGTCCCTTGTGCAATACTGATATTAATAATAACAATTTACTCCTAACCTAATGAACCAAAAGTACTCAAGGTCATATCTATATCCTGGGTACTGTTGCAAATCAAGAATCCGAGAAACCCAGAAGACATTTTTCCGAGTCATGCTCATTCGTCTTTGTTCGGATTGGGGCGAACGCAGCATGAGGCGAATGTGGGAATCGCAGGTTGTGCGGTTATTTTTTTTATTCATAACTTTTTATTCCAAATCCTTAGAAATATAGATATTTTTTTTAGAAATATGTATTTTCTATAGATTGATATTGTAGCGATTTTACACTTGTAAGAACAGGTAGTTTGGGGAGATGGAGATATGTAGTTTTACATACCAGAATCATTGTTGTGGTTATGTATTATTATAAAATAGATTTTTAGGCAATTCGATTCAACGAATTGGTAATTTGTGGGATACTTGACTTAGATAAGACTTATATGAAAGTTTAAACTTATTTTCAGTAACCTGATTTTTCTCTTTAGCCAAGCCTTTTCTTTGCAGTATTAATATTCCACTTTACGAGATGATATAAGTATACACTCCTTCTCATATTTATAAGGACACTTTATATTTTGAACTAACTAACGTAAAAATAATTGTGAACAAGATTATACTAAGTGCACTTAATATATCTAGTATTCTAAAAACCAAAACTGATATAGTTTTTTTAATATGAAACAAAATTAATAAAAAATTATGCAAAATAATTTTTCTCCACGTTTTTAGATGTTCATAATTATAAGGACAATCAAGATTTTTTCGTTTTATTTAACTTACGAGCGGATAAATTACAGTTGACATGCGAATTTGTTAACTACTAGGCTAGATTAATTCATATATAAGCCTTCAATTTTTATTGGACGGACATTACTGATAATTCCTCGAAAAAAAGAACGTTCATGTGGTGAAGTATGATAAATGTGTTTTTTAAGTGGAAGGATAATTTCAATCCGCCGAATTTCTAATGAAATTCGAAGATCTAAAATTGCTGAACGAAATGTGATCAAACGTTGAACTGCTGGTTCGATAAGATCTGATGCAAAATCAGAGTTGTTTTACAGAGATCGAAGACTCATAATTCTTCTTACTGTTCTACTCATAATGACTGCTGCTGAATTTGCTACTAATTTTTATCGAAAGGTTAGGGTCCACATTTATGCATGTTTAAAATAATTAATAATATGTTAAAATGAATAAAAATCATGTAATAATCAATAAGCATTTAATGGGGGAAAGAACATCTGTGTTAAAGCTGAATAAAGACAATATTAAATGGTAAAATGTTGCATTTTCGGATGAAAAACATTTTGTTCTGGATTAATCAAATGGTTTTAACAGTTACTGGTACGATCTGAAGATAGCGAAAGACAGAGCAGATTTTTTAAAGGCAGATATGAATCGGGCATTTTAAAGGTGGATCTATGGTGCTCTGGGGAGCTGTTTCTACTGAAGACAGAATGAATTTAGTAATTTTTTCTATTATTATGAACATCAAGAAGAATATCCGCAAATTTTAAACTTGGAATTCTCAGATTTTTGTTAGATTTTGGAGGGTAATAATATTTTTTACATCAAGACTTACATTTTTGCTCTACTTCTAGAGCAATAGGAAATAGTTTGAAGAAAGAAACTTCGTTATTGTTGCCTTTCCCGTGACCTAAAAGTTGAAAAAACCTTAACTTATCATATTAGAAAAGTGCATGCAAGTGGAAAGCAATTTTAAATAGTTTAAACGTATTCAGAATATCATCTATGCTGTATGAAATGGTATTTAAACTTAATATTAAAGAAGAATATATATGTATATACCAAAGAGAATGTCTGACTGCTTCACCCTAAAAAGAGACCCCAAAAAATATTAATTTGAAGAATAATTGAAAAAAAATTCTAAGATTCGAGCTGTCCTTATAATTGTGAACACCTGAAAAATCCTTTTTTGACCGTATTTAAAGTTTTTTAAGATAGAAAAACGATAAAACTTTTTAAATATCGTCTTTTAATGAAATTCAAATTAATAAAAAGTATATTTGTTTAAATAAAAGTGTTCAGTGTTTAGTTAATATAGAAAAACGGATGTCCTTATAATTATGAGAAGTAGTGTATTAATCTAATCATAATAGAGTTAGTAGGTATAACCCTCTTCAAATTAAAAATAATAAATGAATAAATAAAGTAAAATAAATAAATAATGGGCATTGGTTAAATTAAGGAAAGCTCAAAGCTCTCTGATACATATTGCTACTACGTTTAAGCTAATATATATACATTCTTATATCTCTGAGGTTATTAAAGCGGGGTAGCCATCTTCTCCGTGGAGTATCCAAATTGCTATGGCATGTCTCCGGACTACCCTTAGGGCGTAATCTCAGAGTCTCTAATTACCCATAGCACAGCACTAGTACGATGTAAGACCTAACCAACTAACCATCTGATACTCAGATTAAAGAAAAAAAAAATATTGTTGAATCTATTGGCATGTAGTTTACATTTTTCTTAAGTTTAAAATAGTTTTCAACATCTTATTATATTGCATATCATCAATGATGCAATTTTTTATAGAAAACACCAAAACATTCTTAATAGACCCATGTACAGTCGGTAACAAAAGTGTCCGAACACTAGCAAAAATTTCTATATAAAAAAAAAGTAGAATTAATACAGTTTTGTAAAATAAATCCTTGTCGAATCATGGTCTAAGACTGACTAAGAACATGATTCGATAAGGATTTATTTAATAAAACGGTATTAACTCTACTTTTTTTGCATAGGAATTTTTGCTAGTGTTCGGACACTTTTGTTACCGACTGTACATTATTCATATTGTTTAGCATATCTTTTTTAAATACAATTTTAATATACAATCTGTTGTTGATCCGGTGTATTATCATATATTCTCAGTTATTATCATGTATTCTGTCACTCCACAATAAAGCATATTTTTTTTGTACGGAATCGATAAATTCACATTCTCTGAATGAGGGATATTATTGTATCTGTTATAAGATTCCTTAATAATACATATAGAGTTTTTAAAGTGAGGTACAGTTGATACAGCATTCAAATATTTATGAAGCACTTAAAAAAAAAAAAAATCACTGCACAAGTTAAAAGTGTGGGCAGGCAGAAACACTCTTTTTAGTTCAAGTATTATTCGAACAATAATAAACAAAGATAATAGTTATATTCTAGATGTTTGAACATATATCTAACAGTTAATGTATTACTATTTTACCAAAAGAATATCACATCTCCCTACAGTAGGAATTTTAAAATTCGTCCCATCAGCTTGCTTAGCTTGTTGTACAGTCGGTAACAAAAGTGTCCGAACACTAGCAAAAATTCCTATGTAAAAAAAGTACACTTCATACGGTTTTGTTAAATAAATCCTTGTCGAATCCTTTTCTTAGTCAGTGTAAGAACATGATTTGATAAGGATTTATTTGTTACCGCTTAATGACACTTTTGTTACCGACTGTAACTAACACATGACATTTACTAATACATGTTATTTTATTAAATCCTTTAAAAAGGTTATGGCACAGAGCCAGCAAATAAACGTTTATTTTCTTTAGTTATTACTTAAGTTATTAACACGTTCACGCCGGCGGGACCCACCGGTGGGTCACAGCTAATTCAAGATACGAAAAAAATCTTAAACTAGAGGTTCTGAATGGTGTCTTTAAGTTTGGCGATTTTTTTCAAATTCACCAAAATGCTTGGATTTGAGGTCTTTATATTGCACTAGTGCTACGTTATAGGCAATCGGCGAAATGACCATATTAGAGTACCTTCATAAAAATTTTGCGTTAAAAACTATTAGAAATTACCTTTTTTAAGGAGACATTTTTTATTTTAAATAAATGAGGAGCAAATCGGTAATAAGAGTGATAAGTAATTTTCTAGATTAAATTTTTTTTTAAACTTAGAAAAATTATTTCAAAATAGAGGCTGTCTTATAATTTCGAGTATGTATGATCACCCTAGCAGTAGGTGAAGATCCACACCTATTTTTGTCCAGAATACGGAATGCCAGTTTTTAACCTTCACAGAGGGAATGGCTGCCCCGCTTTACTGGCCACCAGTAGGTATTATTTTGGATTGGAATATGGAGCGCATTGATGAAACGTCGGATTTTACCAAGTACGTTTAATGTGCAAATTATACTTATGGGGGTCAATGATTCAGAGGAGCCATTCCCTAATGCAGAATCAAAATTGTGATGACATGTCTCCGGACCATAATTAGAGGTGCGTCGCAACCCGTCACAAATAAACCATTTAGCAGTACTAGTGCGACGTTATATACGACCAACCTTTAATGTACACCACGGTGTTCAGCCACTTGAGGATCAAGCCTTATCAAACGAAAAAAAAAAAAAAAAAAAAAAAGTCAAAACTATTTACTACAAAATGTCACCAATCAATTTCTTGAAAAATAAACATTTTTATGAAATTTATCATTAAAAATGGAGGATTGGATCCCAGAACTTTCTAAGTTGCTCCTTGCATAGGTCTAGTTCGCTGTAAAAGTAAAAACACACAATCTCAACCCCATTAAGAATACAGTCGGCAGCAAAAGTATTCGAGCACTAGCCAATAATTCCTATGTTAAAAACGTGCGCATAATACTGTTTTGTTAAATAAATCCTTGTCGAATCATGTTCTTAGACTGACTAAGAGCACAATTCGAGACGTATTTACTTAACAAAGCAGTATTTACAGCCTTATTTACCAAATTTTTAACACTGATGTTAACCTGGGAATATGCAAGCTTATCTCAAAATCGGTATTCACCACGCAAAATCAGTGATTTAACACTCGAAATAACCTTCTTTTTTTAATCCTCCTAAATTGGTGGGTTAACGCTGGTGTTAAATGAGCATGTTACAGTTACAGCGAAAACACTCTTGTTTACTTTTTTAAAGCATTGTGTTTTTATTGACCAATCAGTGAGACTCTTACAGATAACTCTGGGGTCAACTAATCCACGGATGGTGAATACGAATATTTTCTAACCCAAGGTTAAGGGAGTGTTAAATCTAACATAACTGTTACGTGAACCATGGGTTAACACTGATTTGGTGAATAAGGCCGTTAGTGTACTTTCTTTAGACAGGGATTATTACTAGTGTTCGGATACTTTTGCTGCCGACTGTAATTTATTCTCTAGGAAATCAAATGTTTACAGAAATCCAAACAAACTAATCAGATATTTCTCTGCCACCATAGATTGGCCATAGTGTAACTCTAAAATTATGCAAAACCCACTCATCTCAAGCCTGTTACCGACGGTGACATCAAAGTCTGACAGAACATGTTAAAGTGAGGTTGCAAAAACTGGACACTTTCGCATCGAAATTTCGCCAAATACGTCCGGTACCCCTCAACAGCACATCTTCTCCAAATGATATCCTCAAGATGTCCTACAGACGAAAGGGACATCTACTGACATCCTACGAGCAACTTCAGGATGTATTTTGGACATGTGTGTTGTTAGGGTCCGTTTTAGAAATTAACTCAGAAGACTATGTAAACAAAATGCGCTGGCGTGAACGTGTTAAAGACATAATATTATTTCGAGTATGATAGACGATTGTAATTTAACTTTTAAATTCAACAACTGAAATCAACTTGAAACACAACATTCATTTTTATTTTACTAAACTGAATATGTATTTAAACACAAGTTTTTACATTAGATATCCTTCCTCTCCATATATATTTCCAGGTTCGTCAACCAGTTCTCTAAACATTTTATAAATGATTCATTACACACAAGTTTATAGCTCCTTGGCTTCTTGAAGGTGGTTGTGGTACAAGTAGTAAATTGAGATATATTTTAATTATCCATTGTGTAGCTATAGAGCTAAGTTAAACTCACTCGTCTCCTCTTGCTTAAATATTACCGTCATTCTTAAAAACTACATCAAGATTGTTACATCATTCAAATTGCATCAAAAACTGATTATACACAAAGTTGATTTATAAATAGTTATCACATTTTATTTTACTGGAAAAGTTAGACAGATTTTAACATCTTCAGTGAATTTAAAATTGCCGAAGATGAAAAACTACAGTCTCAGTAGAAAAGGTTAAAAATATCCCCTGAACTCGAAATGCTAATATCCCTTTCGTGGAGAATCAAAATTGTGATGGCAAGTCTCCGGACCAGCTCTAAGGATGAGTCCCAGACCGTCGCCAACTGCTCATTTGCGCAGCACTAGTGCGATGTAAAACCCAACCAATCAAATGTAATAATAATAATAATTATAATAATAATAATAAATAATTTTTATTATTATTATTTTTCTTAATTATAAATGTTAAGAAACAATTATTTAAACTAACATTTGTTTGGTAAGAATTTCCCAAAATAGTAACAAATAGCCAAAATTAAAGTCTTGTTATTGTTATCTTTTATTTACTCAATATTTTACTGACAAAGCGAAATTTATCTATGCAACAACTCCTATATATTTTATGTTCCAAATAACCCACATCAGCAGCTTGATGTAACACATTTTTCTGGCACGCGTGATGCAAAAACATTCTTCATCGATCCAACAAGCATTACTGTCTCTGTTTATCTGCGAAGTTTTCGTTTTTTCATTTCTGCACAATCCCTCGAATCCCATAGAGATAGCTCCCATTTGCCAGCCCACTGAACCCCCACGCATCCATGCAGCCGTTGAACCACGGCGGACTCCTGCCATTTCTTTCAATGTGATTACCTTTGGAGTCTCAATGCCTCCATATTATAATAATTCCCTATCGTAACGTCGTTATTACGCTACGACAGAGCGGGCAATACAGGTATAGTGTTGTTTTTCAAATGCAGTTTTCGTTTCCGTTTGGATTCCTTCCGCCTTCGGGTCCCCTTCGCCAGGCAAGTTTTTGTTTCCGCAATCGTGTTTATTTATGTAAGACGCCGTGGGAATTCAAAAAGATGCAACGAAAGTGGAAGAACAAGCAATGGGATTTTTATTGTTCACTAAGGATCATTGTTAGTTTTCGGGAAAATAAATTTCGGTTTGGAATCATCGTTTAATTTCTAAAGAACACTTACTTTTGCCTCAAGCTATGTCACAAATACCCGTATTTGTTATTTTTTCTTTTCTTTCTTTCTTACTCATATTTTTTCACTTCATTTTTTTTATGTTATTGATCGGTTTTTATTGGAAATCAAGGGAAGAATTATTTGGGGATTTTTTTTTTTTTTTTTTTCCGATTAAAGTTATTACAATTGTTGTTATTACTCATTCTTCTTTTTTAAGGGAACATGCAAACAAGCTCGTCTCGGTTACTTTAGGATTGTATCTCTTCATTTCCAATGTAAGCATTATGTGTTGTATATCTGGTTGAGGCTAAATTTCTTTTTAAAAGTTTTTAAACTAGGGAAGAATTAGCGAAAGGAGAAGATAATTTTCTTCCGGTTGTGTTTCTTTGAATGCAATCTCGAAAAAAGGGATTTTTTTCGACTAATGGGACATCATCAGAATGAACGAATCATTTACATTTTAGCTTGCAAATAATAAGATTTTCCCCCTATTTAAAATAGGGTTCCAGCTACTTTTATGGATCGAAATTTAGAAAACATAACGATTGTATGCCATCATTTTCAATATAGCATAGACATGATTAATATCTTCTTCAGATTAAGTTTACCTTTAAAAGTTTTAAATAGAGGAAAGAAGCTGACAGAATAAAATAATTTTATTTCGACTATATTTTTAAAACATAATTTCAAGACAGGATCTTCGATCAATGTGGCATCAATATAAATATATTAATCACATAATCAGTATTTATCATTAACATTCATTGCATGCCTTGATTTTCGATATAGAAGAATATGAATAACATCTTCAGATTATCCTTAAAAGTTTTAAATTTAGAAAAGAAACCGACAGAACAAAATATTTTTATTTTGTCTATACTTCTGAAACACAATTTTAAGGCAATTTTTTTTTTTATCTACATGCAAATTTCAATATAATTATTTAATTAGCATTTAACATTTAGATTCATTTTTGCATTATCATTCTCATTAATTTTCCTTTTAGCATGCAAATGATATTTTTCCTATCTGAAATAAAGTTCCAGCTTCTTTTGAGTCGAAATTCAAAAACGTAATTAAGGTAAAGACACCAGTGTTCACCACCCTTAAAATTTGCATCAGTGTTCGCCACCCTCACAAAAGACATGTTAAAATAAGCGTTTAATAAACATCTATGAATCCAGCCTTTCTAGATTCCCTAGAAACGGAGAATCTAGCTCGAGCGAATCCAAATTCATAAATGTAAATTAACGATTATTTTAACATGTGTTTTTATTTTGTGAGGGCGGCGAACACTGGTGTTTTTACCTTATTGCAGTCCATTTTCGATATAGCATTAACATGATTAAGATATTCTTCAGATTAAATTTACCTTTAAAATTTTTAAATTAATAAAAGAAATCAACAGAATAAAATAATTTTTCCTACTGTATTTTTATAATGAAATTTAAATATTAAATTTTTTATTAGTGTGTACCAGTGAATTCATATATTACCAAAACCGTGCGAATTTTTCGCAATTTATGCCCTTTTTCATTTATTTTTTAAAATTTAAAACTCATGTATCTTATACCTATTTCTACACCCAATTTAAATTTTAATTTATAAGAACGAAATTATTATTAGAATTAAATTAATATTATAGGATAAAACGCTTGTGATAGTTGAACCAAAACTTTCAAAGAAAGGTTTCAAAATAAAATTCTTATTTGACGATCCAGTTTTCCTACATTTGCAGGCAATAAAGCTGTAGTATAGACGCCAGGGGAAACCCTGGCAACTTTTTTATATTTTATCGCCATGTTTGCGATGAATTTTTATTAGTTTTATCATAAAATTTTGTTAAAAAATAATAATAATAATAGCTGTTTGGATTATACTTTTTATTACTGAGTTTTTTAGTCGATTTATGACAATAGTTCATAGTTTGTTTATATTTTTAAAGAATTGCTAGGTTTAAAATACGTTTGCAAATTACGTTGAGACGCTTATTTATCATTCAATTTGGTATCAATTACAATTCAAAAGTGTTTAATGTAAGAAATATATTTGATATTTAAAAATAAAATGTTTCGTATAAAATTGTATTTAAATGAAAATACCTGAAAATTTGTAAAAATGTTTTTACGAAACAAAGGGTTATTTATTACTTTCCGTTGACAGTTTTCTTCTTCTTTTTTTACTTTCTTCTATATACATACAAGAAGAAAGTATAGAAATCGTGAAAATTTTCGAACTCGAGATTTTGATGTATTTACACGCTTTGAGAAGTCCTGAACACGATTTGAATGCTTTAAAAAATGTCTGTCTGTGTGTGTGTATCACAAATTTTGTGGACGCTGCATTACACGAGCTAATTGACGAAACTTGTCCAAACATAGTATTTAATTGGAATCTGACCTAAATGGGTGCTAATTAGGTTTCAGGATCAATCACTCAACAGGTGGCGCTGTGATAATACTTTTTCTAAAATTTTAACATGGCAGTATATGACAAAATTTTGTAAAGATGTACATAATGAGAGTTCTTTCTAACGTGTGATTGTAAAATTAATATGAATAATTGATAATATTAGTAGTAAACTAGGCAAAAATGTTTGTATAGGCTGAAGCAACGCCCCCCCCCCTCCTAGGGGGAAGTATCCTTCTTCCCTTGGCTGGTGTAAGTTTTCAATATGGGTATATTTCGAAAGAACTCGTCAATACCTTGCTGATCGTTTCACTCTTAAGTCTTCTTTTAAGATGTTCTTTTAGTTCTTTAATTTTTCTTTTTAAGGCACCGTGCATTTCGAGTGAGGCTATTCGAAAATCGTTTGATATCTCGATTTTACAAGTTGTTATATAGATTTTATGAATCGTCTCACTACGAGACGATAGCACTTCGAGGGTTAAAACGAATGGTTAAACCAAAGATCTGCGATAATTTAAAACAAAGTTGTTGACTTTTTCATTTGTAGCTGAAAAATAACTTAAAAAAAAAAAAAAAAAAAAAAAAAAAAAAAATCGCATTTCTTCTGATGTTGGCGCGAAATTGACTTTCTTTCGGCATTTAGTGTTATAATTCTGTGAGATAAAAGCTGACTGCAGTCATTATGGGAAAAAATAATAAGTAATAATTCAGTAAATAATTTGTACTGCCTGAATTTGTATAAAATTATATAGAAGAAAGTCTTGTGGTGGCGGCCACAATATACCAGTTTAAAACCTCTTTTAAAAGTGACAGATTTATGCTCTCTTTCAGCGTAACTTCTGTAAACAATATGCAAGGATATTCACATGAGGCAACAATTGTATTTCATTTTCAAGCAGTTGTATGCACCTGTAAAAATAAATAAATAAATAAATTATTACACAACAATTCAGACAAGTAAACATGTATTTATTTTATAACAAAAATATATTTTATTTAATTTTTGTCTAAAAAATTTTAGCAAACTTTTAAAAAAATTCAAAGTTTAATCAATAAATAAATAAATAAAAATACAAACATACGTTTTAACAATTCTGAAAATTACTTAAAAGAGACAAATATAATTTTACTTTCTTAATAGAAAGTCACTTTTAAAAATTTCCTTTTTCTACATGAGCCGCTTTCATCCGCATACGATAAATACAAAATGTGCATTATTTGATACATTTTATCCATCAGGCGAGTTACTAAATTCCGCAGAGTAAATAGAAATGTATTGCATTATGGCGTTTGCTTACCCTCACGTGTTCACTTGGAAAAGATTTGCTTTCAGCAAAGTCCATTAACAGTAGTTCACTTCATTTTTCCTCAATGGGCTTGCTAAAGGTACAGTCACAGGGAATATCTCTGAATAGAATTAAGTACAAAAGGGGTAAGTGCACGTGCAAAAATCTGCTTGTTGACACTCAGTAAAGAGCTCATATTAAAGATTTTCTAGCATTGCAGGTGCCTCAAAAGTATTGACGAGGAACTTTAGTTCAAAAATAAATAGATAAAAGTTACAGAATTAGGGGCATAATGTTCAGAAATCATAAAAAATAAATTTTACAATCTAAACTACAAAAATGTTATGTAAGATTTCGGGTCACCTTCCCTTTTTTACTTTGTCTGTCTTACCCATATACAGTCGGCTGCAAAAGTATCCGATCACTAGCGAAAATTCCTATGTAAAAAAAAGTACTGTTAATACTGTTTTGTTAAATAAATGCTTGTCGAATCATGTTCTTAGTCAGTCTAAGAACATAATTCGACAAGGATTTATTTAACAAAATAGTATTAAGTGTACTTTTTTTACATAGGAATTTTTGTTAGTGATCGGATACTTTTGCAGCCGACTATACTATGGTAGAGAAAGTATTGTTTTTAAATTAAACTTCCAAAATTGTATTGTTCTTACAAGTAAACGAAAACGTCTTGAGATCCACTAAGATCTAGCATTTCAGATGCCTCGAAAGTTTTCACGAGGAATTTTAGATAAAAAAATAAATGAATAAAAATTCCAGAATTTGTAGCATAATATTCAGAAATCATAGAAAATGCATTTTACAATCTATTACAAAATTCCCGTCACATTCGCTTTTTTATTTTGTCTTACCCATATACATGGTAGAGAAAGTATTATTTTTAGGTCAACTTTTCGAAATCGTGTTTTTGTTATTACACTTAAACATCTTGAGATCTACTAAATCCGAAAAACAGATTTTTAGTAGAGTCTCTGTGTGTGTCTAATATCAGCATCTGTGTGTGTGTCTATTATTATTATCCATTATTTTGATGAATCTCAAAAATAAATAGTAGAATGACGTCAAAACTCGGTATTCTTTAAATCTGTATCATATTAGGTTTAGGGATGCCACACTAAACTTTTAGTTGAGATCAAGCAGATGGTTCTTGTACAGAGACATCCAAAAAATTCAAATATATATTCCGTTTATGAGCGACATTTTTGGTAGTTACAATTTAGCATAGCTTTATAAGCTGCATTAAACAAAATTAAATGAGCATATATTTTTTATATGCATAAAAGTATGTTTCGTGTAGCCTTAGAAAGAATATGGTATGAAAATAAATCACTATTCGTTTACAGGGCTACCCAAAATAGGATATAGTGTGTCTATATATATGGGAATTGCTTGATGTGCATTTCAGGTTGTTCTGCGTGTTATTAATATAAAAGTATATTTAATATTACAATGTGGTGTGCACATAATTTATAGAAGGCATACAGGGCTACCAATAATTAAGCAAAAACCTTCTATTTTATTGATTATAATTGATAAAATTGCTTTAATATATTTTACCATGCCCAATAAAACTGCTCAGGAATTATCAACAGCTTTAAATTATATATAAATGTAGATACTATATTCAAACGGGGGATTGTGAAGAAAGGGGTTATGTCCCCCCCCCCCCCCCATATGAAATTATATGTCATATAAAACCGTCCCTGAACATAGCTTGAACTATTTTTAAGTTTCACATACTGTACTTGTGATCTTATCCCTTAATCCTAGAATCTAACTTTAGAGTATTGAAAATGCAGGATTATAGAAAGCCAAGTGAGTGCCACACTAGGTTATTATTATTTTTAGTTTCTCTTACCCTTATATGTGGTAGAGAAACTATTGTTTTCGGAATATATTTACACATTTTGAAGACCCTTGAATCAAAGAAAAAAAAAATGTTTTTACCGGTTGGTCTGTGTGTGTGTGCATGTCTATGTGTCTGTCTGTTATCACATATCTCAAGAACAAATAATAGCAGAAAGTCCAAACTTGGTATTCTAAACGTGTATCACGTAATAATGCTACACGAAACCTTTCGTTGAGATCAAGCAAGTGTTTCGTGGACAGGGATATCAAAGAGAATTAAAATACATTGCGCCTATAGGGAAATTTCTAGTAAGTAATTGGTAAGTTTTTCTGGTAAATGTGAGTTCTGGTAAATTCTACTTGTTTAGGTTACTTTTATGTTTTCTGATCACATTATCTCTCAAAAATGCATATAATACGTGTGATAGTGGGTAATGGAAGTCGTGTGGTTGTTTCACACCAGATTTTTCATATATGTTACAGCGTCACCTAACAGTTAACGTGCACAAAAAATTAATCAACACAACTTTTCACAAAAACAATTACATATGCATTTCGGTGGAATTTTAACCACTAGATGCTGAGGTAGTCATATGGAAAATCTTGGAATGTGAGTAAAATCAGTACTAACTATCAGCTGATATACACTCAAAATAAGCTAACACTTATTTTTATAATGTCCATATTATATGGGTTTGGTAAATTTATTGCTATAGAAACTGAGATATAGTTTTCTCTTAAACGGGGAAATTGTATTATAGCACTGCCACCTGTCAGCTGATATGCACCAAAATTAAATCAGCATTGTTATTCATTATAGACATCTCACATCAAATTATAAATGAAAAGAAACCCTAACACCAAAAATGAATTGTATACAATACCCATTTTAAAACAGTCGAAGTCAAAACATGTCTCTGGTTTTTATGTTGGATATTTTCTGAAATCCTAGTAGGGAAAAAAAAAAAAAAAAAAGGTATTCAAATCAATTAAAAAAAAAAAAAAAAAGGTCTTGCATTATGCGCTAAATTCCGGTAATTTGTGAATGTTTCAACTGGTGAAAAGAAATATTTTTTTATAAGGCGAATATGCCGAAACATGAAACGTTGCTTTTTAGATATTTGCAATTATTTTTACACGGAATAAGAAAATTTCTTTAACCCATTCATGGTCACGCCATTTGAAATTTTTTCGTTTCAAAGCCATTTTAGTGGGATGTGTTTTATATATTTTTAAGTCATTAAGTACTAATAATGTTACAAATTTATCAGGAATACTGAGAAACTGATTGTTTTCTATTTAGCAAATTCGTAGCAATGAATAAATGATTTAGAAGTAAAAAACTCTGACCGTGTAGACACGTTCATGACCATGAAAGGGTTAAAAAAAAGTGAGAAAAAGGAAGTTTTATTTTATTTTTATTTATTTATTTATTATTTCCTATCTCATAGGGTAAAAGTGCCCAACTTAGATCAATATGTGAATGCCCAACTTCCAAGTTAAAGAGGTGTCCAACTTATAAAAGTTCTCAATCGTATGAATACCTTCCGTTCTGTGAAAAACTGGACTACTTATAGGGAAGTTCAACTTGAAAGATTTCACTGTATTAAAATTCCATAAAGAAATAAAAGAGTTTATTCAAAAAATAGATTTTTATTTATTTATTTTATTTTATTTCTTCTTCTTCTCAAATTATCATTTTTCATTGTTTTATTTAGTCGAAATGCCCGCATGTAAACCATGGCTAAAGAAAAAAAGAAAAGGAAAGAAAAGCAGAAAAGAAATGAAGTATTGGATTTGTGAAAAATTTCCATATCCGGCTTCCGAAATATTTACGCGTTTTGAGATGTCCTGAGCTCAATTTGACCTTTTTTTTTTTTTTAAATCTTTCTGTTTGTATGTGCGTGTGTGTGCGTGTGTATCACAAATTTTACTGACGCTGTATCTCACGAACTAAACTAAATTTACCCAAATTTGGTATTTAGTTGAATTTTGAGCTAAACTGAGCTAATTACATTTGGAGACTAGTATGTTGTGGCCACCACGAGACTTTCTTCTATCTTTTCCTATACAAATTCACTCAGTAACAATAATAATAATAATAAAAAAAAGTATAGAATTACGGGGAGAGGGAAAAAAAAAAAAGAAGTGGGACTTTATCAAATTTTCACATTTTACAAAGTTTCATGTTGTCAAAGTCCCACTTTTTTTTTTCTCTCCCCTTAATTCTATCAAACTCCCTCGGTTTCCGTGTTCTGACAAACTTAAACAAATTTTTGCATTTTTCCCCCAATTTTGTCAAAGTCTCACGGTTTCCGTGTTTTGACAAACTTAGAATAATTTTCACATTTTACCCAAAATTTTGTCAAAGTTTGTCAAGACACGGAAACCGTAGGACTTTGACAAAATTAGGGGAAAAAAGTAAAAAATTAGTTTAAGTTTGTCAGAACACGGAAACCGTGGGAGTTTGATAAAATTAAGGGGAGAAAAAAAAAAAAAATCTAAATTTTTTTTCGTAAAAAGTAAAAAAAAATCGATAACTTTGTTTTAAATTATCACAGATTTATAGTTCAACCATTCGTTTTAAAGGTACTGACGAGACCTTTCGAAAGATATCCATCTTGAAAATTTTTGCCCTATATCCCCCTGTTAAAAATTTAGAAAAAGCGGGATGGCAACGCAACCTGTAAGACGATTTTTACCAAAAGTTGATAGGCACTAATTTATGTCAAGGTGCAACTACATACCAATTTGTATGAAATTCTGTGCAGTAGTTCCAGAGATACAGTTGCCACAAAATTTTGTCACACACACACACAGACAGACAGACAGACAGACAGACATTTTCTAAAAATGTTAAAATCGTGTTCTACAGCTTTCAAAACGTGTAAATCCATCAAAAACCCGAAATCAAAAATTTTCACGATAAATCCAATACTTTCTTTTATTGAAGATAGAAGAAAGTAATAAACGGCTCAACAGGTCAACCCATTTTTTCCTAATTTTTAATGTGACATTATTCGACAAACTTTCGTGTAAATGTACATAATGAAAAATATTTTTAACTATTTTTTAATGCAAAATTTCTTAAAAAAAAAAAAAAAAAGTTTTACAATAGTAATATTTAACCAGGAACAAAATTAATGGGTGTAGGGGATAGCTGCTTCCTCCCTTCCGGACGGGAAAGATCTTCTTACCGAATGATGTAAATTTTCAGTTTGGGTACCTCTGGAAAGAACCTGTCAATACCCTTTTAAAACGAATGGTTGATCGAATCAGTACAAAATTGACTTTGTTTGAATGTTTTTAATTATGTTTCTCTAAGATGAAAATCTTCTGTATTCTTCATATGAAAAATAATTTTAATAAATAATACTTTTAATAAATAACACTGCTCGGTATGAAAATTGGCCCAACGCCATTTTGACAAATTCCTATTTAATATGACCTTCTAAATCCGAATATGATGTCCAATTTGCCTTATCACCATTGTTTTTTAGGGACGGCCCCTATTTTTATCACTTTATGGTAATTTTATGGCTATAAATTTGGTTTGGGGGGGGGGGGGGTATTTTAACTGTTAAATATCATCTGAGGGGGCTAAAGAGATGAAAAATTATAAAACATCAACATTTGCAACAAGGGGGAAATTTAAGGGGGGGGGGGATTTGCCACTGAAATTATGTACTGCATTTCTTAATTTTTTTTTTATCAATTATTAATGTTATTTATTAAACAGTATATATATTATTTTGTTTTTAAGTGCTAAATTAATTATTTTTAATTCTCCAAATCAAATTCATGGCGATACAATTACCGAACAGTGGGGGAGGAGGTGGTGTTCCGCGAAAATGGTGGGTGACTGGGCAAAATGGTAGTCAAATTCGGATTCAGGAGGTCATTTTACACAAATTCAGCAAGAATAGTACCAATGGTCGATTTTTTTTTTTTTTTTTTTTTTTTACAGCACGGTGTAATTTGCACTGCGTGAATTTGTAAAAAATATTTAGAAGAAAATTTTAGGGTGGTTTTCGATAAAATTGAAATTTAGTATTTAGGGCCTATATAATGTCTAATTGTGCACCTCATTTTTAGTCACTATATGACCTAAGATTTTAAGGATAGAAAATATTATAATTATGTTTTAGTCATTAAAGAAATAATGCTACACGGCGGATTTTGTTTTCAAAAGCGACCTTCCACAAAGCGTTTTACGCTTTTATAGAAATCTAAAAGATTTGAAAGTAAAACAGCACTGGACACGAACTGAGCTTTCTTCTATTTATTTAATAAGTTTAAAAATAGTTATTGTGAAGTTGTTTTAAATTATCACAATTGTTTTCTTATGTGTAGATATCTTTGTCTTCTGTATGTAAAATTTTTGTAAGGGTTTGGCTGATTTAACGAGTTTAAAAAACTGTTAAGGGGATAAACATTATGTTCATGTTATCAGTAGTTCATGCTATCAGTAACTAATCTTCATTTTGACGGGGTTGTGGGAACAGTTCCTGTTAAATGTAATTCACGTTAACAGTGTTCACGTTAACGAGGTTTGACTGTAATAATATTATTATTAATTATATTATGATTATTTTAACTAGTTTTAGGGGGGGGGGGGTTCCCTCTAATTTAGCTTAACGTTTTGACCGTAATTTGGCAGTTTTCAGAGAGGACCAAGGATGAATACCGCCATTACACAGCATTACATCTATTCGTTTAAACAACTTTTGTTATTTTATTTAATTCAAATCACAGGTAAAATTTATTTTTCTCCAATACATTGTTGCAATTGCGACGTCAGTTTTTTCTCCTTAATCACCTTTTTTTCCTTTATTTTATTCATTACTCCAAAACAAGATTTTTTTTTAATTTACATATATGTTTTTTTTCTTTTATTTCAATACATTTTTGTAACAATGACGTAAGTTTTGAGCGTTAGTTTAGGGAAAATTGAGTTTTTATTATTAAGAAGATAAAGAAATTTGTTTTGTCACAATATTAAATCAAAAAGCGGGAAAGAAAAGAAGTAAAATTTCTTTACTAAAAATAATTTAAATATCGGTTTTCTTTAATAGTATAAGCTGACCCTTAAAGTACAAATATATAAATAGACAATTATTTTATTTTTAATTAATGGGTTACTTTTAATTGAATTTTTTACCGAACCATATGAATTGCTTCCACAGGAAAATAGAAATAAAAAAAATCTCATGCGGAGATTTAATGGCTTTTTATGAAATTAGTCATAAATACATGACTTTACGCCTACTAAACTAGTCATAACTTTTTAGTAACTAAATAATAAGACATTACTTTCTAATTTTAAGACAGGGTGTCATATATTAACCAGGAGGAGAGTCGAGAGGGTCAACTACACAACTTCTAAATTACTAAAATTTATCTACAGCTGACCATTTTATGTTATCATGGATATGTCTATAACGAGTGCTGATGAACCAAAAATTTTGAATTATCGTTAATACTGCTAAAATGTAAGATGATATAGTGGTCAAAAAGATAGGTTCACAACTAGATATTATAGCAGTCTTAAATGGATAGCAGTGACTGAGAAGTTCTACTGTCTAAACTGGAAGAAGGGAAGTGTCGAGTTCCAGCCAAGTTTGCGTTCATCACCCTAACCTTTCAAAGATTTTCATTTTCTTTCTTTTTTTTTTTTTTTCTTTTTTTTTTTTTTTTTTCTAACTTAGTGTAAGTACGAAAAACCTTTAAAAAAAAAATCGTGGAGAGTATTTTACAAGGTTTAGGGTCACCAGCGCTGAAAAATAGGCCTTAACCCACACCACAACCATAGTGGGACATACAATAACATATAAATTATCATATGCCTTCTATATATTGTAGTGAGGCTATATATATATGTGTATATATGCATATAGTTGTCAATTACATACATATATATATTATAGTGGGACATATAATAGTTGTCCATTTAAATGTGTCCATTAAATTACATTTAAAGGGACAACTACAAATGTAATTGTCCTTTATAGTTGTCACATAAGTAGACAACTACAAATATTTACAGCTAACAACTTTTAAGTAGTGCGAAATGCAGATTCACGTTCGTACATACGTACAAAAATCAGAGAAAAATATGTAGATCATCGATATCTCTAAGGGCAACGATGATATAGTGACGACAAAAAACGGAGGTGCAGAATTTGATGTTATAACAGTCCCATATACAAAATTTCAACTTTCTACGTCGAATCATTTTTGAGTTTCCTAAATGTAGTACACGTTTCAATTTTAATGTTCATAATATTTCCTTTATTTCGTAAAAATGAAGTAAAAATGCGCACTCACGACGATCTGTGTTCAGAAAGCTTCTGTATTTATCACTCAAGTATTCAGATATTCTAATTTTGCTAAAACTTATATGAAAAATATTGAGAACACTCTACTTATTTTATGAACTGATTAAATATTCTCAAAACTAATAAATATAAAACTTTGCAATCAAACTCCACAAATTGCGAAAAATAGTAACATTTGTTTCGGATTGAAATAATAGTACCACTATTCATCAGACAAAAGAAGCAAGAACTTACTGCAACATCAAAGTGGCAACACATTTTTTTGATTGCTGAAGGATCGCTTATTATTTTTTGACCCGAAACAAGTGCTGCGAATTTTTTTAATTTATGACTTTTGGTTACATTTTTAATTTATGTATTACTTTTTAACACCAAATTTTCGGTTCATTTTGCTACCATTCCCAATGAACTCTAGAATTAACAAGAAGAAAGTAACTGAATGTGAAAAAATGCACTTAAGCCACTTTCTATAAATTGTTTATGTAATCTACAGGGTTTGTGTAACACATGATGCAGCAGATCCGAGGAACTGGGCTCAAAAATTTTAGGGGCATCAAAATTTATACATGGTTACGAAGTAGTATTTACTTATGCAAATACTTAATATGAATTTATAAGCAGAGACTCAGAAAACAAACTTTATATTTTTACATGTGAAAACTGTCGTAGATTAGTATTTTTGCAAATATTTATTGTGAATTTAAAGGTGGTCTTCTGGAGGAAGGGGGACACTAAATTGTATTGGGACCTGGGCCTCACATTGACTTGATCGGTCCTTGAATGTAGTTCACAAAATTTGCAAATTGTGTAAAATAAAATAACAAAAATAAAATAATAATAATAATAATGGAAATGAGACGCTCAAGATTTCCTTAAATTAATAATACATATAAATATTCTTTTTATGCTATAAACCTAAAAATTAGCAACTTCTCCATTAAATTACTCTTTATTTTCATTTGCAGCTACCCCCAACAAAAAAAATTTTTCAGAACTGTTAAGAATTCTTTGTTTCACTTTCACCTTCAGTGTACAAAATAAATAAGTGCAATTCAAAAAAAATTAATGTTTGCGGTAAAATGTTCGAAAATTCCAATATACTTTTCCCAAGAAGAATTCATTATCTCCTATAAATATTCTTCATTCTCTTACAACTGTATTTGCAATGTTCTTCCAGAAAACTCTGCTTTAGCAAAATACTCCAAAACTTTATATAGTGCCCCTTAGAGCCGGTAAAAATCTTTCTAGTTTAATTGAAATTCTCTTGGGGAAAGTCCGCCATTTACTTTACTTACTAAAAATCTGTTGTGTGCTTGAAAAGCGACAGACACAAATTGAAGTGTCTTGAACACAAGTTTTCGTAAAGAAAGAAAAATTTAATTTTATTTATTTATTTTATTTTAGAAAAAAAGCAAAAGACATTTACCCAACCCCAAGTAAATACATTTTTTCTTTAAAAAGATATTCAAATGCACAAAAAAATATTTTCCTATTCTCTTTTCTTTCCTCTCAAAGCTACGGAACAAAAGAAAAACAAATTCGCTGTTGCCACAAAATAAAATACAAATTCTAAGATAAATAAACAAAAGCCGTGAAGAAAACTCTGACTGAATGCAACTTTTCTGGATGCGCGGAAACAAGCTTCATTTATTATTTTAGGGAAATTTGCAGTCTAGCAACTCTTTGTTAACACACAGGGAGAACTAAAAGCCCGTCCCCCTCATTTCATGAATAGAAAACTTTTTTAATTAATCCACTATACGGTGGATTCAGCGGCGTCTACCAGTTACCATAGAGACCAGAACAAAGAAGAATAAAGTCCCGTAAGAAAGAGAAGCATGAAATAACTGCAAGCCTCACTTTTTTATTATTATTTTTCTCATTCAACCTTAGAACGCAATTACTTTTCGTAACTACCTCTTCCTTCAAAAAGAAATAAGGAATGGCAAACTTTTTGCTTTTATTTTTTCCTAGGAAAAATTGCATTTTCCATAAGTCATTACTTGCACCGTCTTCAGGGGGTAATGATTAAATGCTGAAAACGTACAGGAATAAGTCGCTGTATATATGAGGATTTTTATGAAGAAATGGATTTTCTGAATGAATTTTAAATTCATTGAAAAAAATATTCATCATTTTGGAGAAAAATGTTATTTAACTTTAGGAAAGTAAAGTTATTGTAATACAAAAAAGTTTCGAATTAATTATATGAACAAGCAGTTTATATTATGAAATTAATTTTACCGTTTCGCAAACATGAATATATTAAATTGTGAAAGTGATTGTTTAAAATATTGAAAAATGTATTTAGGGGAGTAGATAGAATGTAAATATTTCAATGTAACAATAAGCATTTTTATACTGCGTCCACTTATTACACAGTGTCAGATATTTATAGATTATGATATATATAGGCAAAACGAATATTTTAACACTGATTACGTGATGGGTCCGTAATCTAAAAGAATTAGAACATTTTCTTTTCTCTCTCTCTAAAAAAATTAACTTTATTTTTTTGTTGTTAAAAACAGATTCTTTATATATATATATATATATTTATATATATATTCTAAGATTTTGAATTCAGAGTTCTATACAAAGGAAAATTAAATGTATTAGAAAAGTTTTAAAAGTTTGACTGTTAAAACTAATTTTACAATTTGTGTAACTATAAATTGCGTAATTCCTTTTATGTAAAATTGTAAAATTGGTTTACACCAGAACTTTTAAAACATTCTCTAATGCATCTGATTTCACTCAATGTGATGGAACTCTATAATATATATGGTGAATACAGGTTAGAAACCCCGGAGGGTACACCATCCAAGCCTAGGATCCTTGTATAGTCAATTGGTGTGAAGTCCAGTAGTAAAGCAAGATACAAAATATGTTCACCTGAAGCGATTGAACACAATGCAAATGTAAGGGTCTTAAATTCTGTTGAAAAAATGTTTTATACAAATTGTCACATTTTAAGAGAAAAAAAAAAAAAAAAAAGTCTTAGTTTCTAAGACACTTTTATGCACCTGAAATTAAGACATTTGAAATGTCTTGATTTCAGACCGTCATTTTTAAGGCTTTTTAATAAATAAATAAAGGTGGTGTATGATTTTGCTTTTCTGTTAAAAATAGATTTTTGAATTTTCTAGAGCATAAATAAAATATCAATGATTTTTAAGAAAAAGAATTTTATTACCCGGCACTGGTATCGAACCCGTACTGGCTGTGAAATTCGAAAGCTGGTAACCAAGGTTACCCGTCTTATCTGTCATGTCACCACGTAACACGATAAAATATGTTTGTTTGTTAATATATACTCCAGTATTCGACAAACAAATCGCAGTTTTATGTTTTAATCCGCATTTTTTTTCATAAACTATTGATGATATGGTATCTTAAAGTTAATTCATATTATTATCTTAAACTTCGTATCTAGAGGTTTAGAATTTTTTTAAATTGTACAACAAACATGTGAAAATTGCAGCCTTTAATGTTTAGATACCGATTTTTTCCTTAAACAGATACTTAAAAAAAAAAAAAACTATGAACATGAATACGAGAAAATTTGTGCTTTTACATTTAGGTGCATGTAAATATGTGGAAGGAAACAGTTTTTAAACCGAAAATAATAATAGTAATAATAACATACGAAAAGCAATTATGCACAAATTATTCAAGATTGTTCAGTTACAAATTCGCTTTCTTCGCAATAAGTTACTTACTACGTTCATCTTAATACTTTCCTTTCAAAATGAGAAAGCTTTAAATACAAAGTTTTTTTTTTTTTTTTTTTTTTAACCAAATAAGTGTTGCGTCCAAATATAATGTTTTATTAATTTTATTAAGCACTATTCCATGCAACATCATAACATATCTAGAATATTATTCCTTGAACATTTAATTTCATAAAACTTATTTAGTTAAATAGTTTAACTACTTCATATAATAAGTAAAATTAATATGATATTCTTTAATATGATATTTATTGAATGTAAAAAGAAAATTCAACAGGATAAGCATGTTGCTTAAAGTAGATTCCTTTTGAAAAATTTGCTAAGTAATGTAAGAATCTGAAATTTAAAAGTATCTCAAAATTCAGATGCATTTGCTGCCTAAAATTTCGCGTATTTACTTGTTTCAGACCTTTTTCTCTCTGAATTAGTATTTTTGTCTGAATTTAAGACGCTTCTATTTACAGTGAATCTATTAAGACACACAAGTGTCTTAAATTAAGATATCTGTTATGTATAACCTCTATATTAAGACATTTAAGCGTCTAAGATGCCTTTTCAGTTGTTTTTATGTGTTACTTTAAGGCCCCTTTATTCACAGTACCGGGAGAAAAACCGCGGCAAAGGATTGCGACAAAGTGCGTACAAGTTAAGCGACTCAATGTAATACTAAAAGATGTCCGCCTACAGCAGCGCCAATAACCTACAGCGGTCAGACAGCAGAAGAGGAACCTTCGCAAAAATTACGAACAGACAAAATAAATTATATAGTCAAACTCAATATTTCCATTGCGAGATAAGTTAGAAAACCTTAAAATCCAAAACTGCTTGTAATTCTCAAGAAAACTATAAGTAATACTTATAAAATTCTGAACGAAACTGAATTCAATTAGTGCGACAGGACCTATTTTAATCTATTCTTCCAGATAAAGGCATGTAGTAACAATGTTTCATTACCTAGCGTAGGTTACTATATTCATTTCTTATATATATATATTTTTTTCATAGCTTTAAATAGGAGCACTTTGCGGCTTTTAAATTTTTGTTGTCATTTTAGCAATGAATTACAATGGCTATAGCAATTATGTAACAAACGATCTTAACAAGAAACGTCCGAGGTACTCTTGAGAGAAATTTAAAATTTCGCCAAGATGTCCTGCACAAAATCTGTCCTATTCCTTTAGAATGGTTTTTCTACTTTTTTTTTTTTTACTTATGCTTCATTTAATCGATTTACAGTTAAATGGTTAAATAGCTTTCTTTCTTTCTTTTCTTTTTCTTTCTTTTCTTTTTTTTTTTTTTTTTTTTTTTTTTTTTTTTCACTAGTTTATTTATTTATTTATTTTTGGCATTAATTTGCTTGTTTCTTGTTTCTTTTTAATAATTTTAAAGTTAAAATGGGATTTTTGCTTAATATCCTGAAACTTGCTCTGATAAGCAGTGCACTGTTCATGGTGTGTCATATCACTGCCGGTCAATATTGTTAACTATGCTTGTTGACTCAAACTCGTCAATAATATTAACTAATGGTTGCCCAAAGAGCATCCATCTCCTCAACATGACTGCATCTTTCAAAAGACCTACAGTACCAACATTTCCTGTTATAAAGGAATTGTTTTGCTTACGCACTTGATCTACAGCGAGCGCAGAAAAAGGTTTGTTGGTTTTGTGGATAAAAAATAGACTTTTGTGAAAGTAATCGTGTAAACTGGGTGCTGTGTCTTTAAGTTCTTCTAAGTCTTTTATATGGACAGGCAACCAGCGATCATAGTTGGTATGGCCCATCAAAAAACAGTTAAAGTGCTAACTTCTTCAGCATTTGTTTATACAGCTCGTAATTATCATCCCTAACAGATCGAATATCGAATAAAAGACAAGAGAAGTATATCTAGTTTTAACACTTGGAGCCAGAATGGGAAAGTTGGGCAGTTTGAACGTTTTTCATCAATTCATTTTTCAAACGAAATCTCTGAATTTCCTTGCATAAATGCTTCTTTATGTAGACTGTATAAAACCGCAGCAACCTTCTATAATTAATGGTTTTTGCTTTTGTAACATGTGTAACTTTAAGACACGCTTCTGCTCCAGCCTTTGTCTTGATTTGTTTGAAACCAAAGGAGTCCAACCACCACCTTAGAAAATCAGAGCAAGCACTTTCAAAAAGGCCTGTTCAATATGAAAATCGCTAAGTATGGCTGCAAATTTGAATTCACCGAAAATATCAGGCCAGTTCCACTGGACAGTTTTAGTCAAAGCAAATAGAGGCTGATCCACACATATGACAAGAGTTTGCTCTGAATTTAAAAATGTAGTACTTTTTTTTTTTTTTTTTTTTTTTTGTTCCATTGCATGTTTCAGCTTTGCCACAGAAGAACTTTCATTAAATAGGGGTAGAAGAGAACAAGTACTTAATTTAAACGATTAAGACTCTTTCCTTGAAGCATAAAAAGCTGAATAGAAAATATCTAAATTCCCACCTTTTCTACCCCAGTGATAATATGATTTAACCATTCTTATTCTATTTTCCATTCAGATCCAAATTCTGAAATTGACATTTCGAAAGAAGTGGTCTGATTTGCATTTGGAACAATTGGCTCCTTCGATGCTTGACAGTACTATAGCTATCTGGAAGAGAAATGCTTGTAACAATTCCCTGAGGTCCTCCAACTTCTCCTTCCTCATAGATATGAAAGGCAGAAATCACTGTTCCATGGAATGGGGATTCGGAAGTTATGCTACTGTATACCCAATGTCGTCATACGCACCAATGACAAAAAGGCCATGAAGCAAGTTTGAGGGGCATACGACACCTTCTTCTTGAGCTCTGAGTATCTCCAAGTAAGCAAGATTTTCTGTTATCTCCCTAATTCTATTTGGTGATATTAAGAGCATGCCTTCAATTATTGTATTATTTTATGTTCTTCCGAAAACAGACAGGCCGAAATGTAATGGAATAGGTGGTTCATGACTTTTCTTATGACGAATAATGTTCACTTTCGGAATACATTCACTGTGGCTGAAAACTATTAATTGGCTAATATGTGAAAGCAGGCTGGTTTTCTCTAGTTAAATTCGATGCTAAAATGTAACCATGAAGTAAATAACACATTACAGCCAAACGTTCTGGAGGGACGTTTGCAATTTTTCGATCATCATTCAGGTGACCATCAAAAGTAATTTTATTCTGGGTTATTACTTTTCTAATTTGCTTGATGAATCTTTCGCATGCAACAGCATCATCATCAAGATTTTCAGACTGAACATTTTGAAATATATTAACACCATCTCTATATAGGAAATAATCTTTGACTGAAAGTTGAGCTTTGAATTGTGGAAAGTGAATGAGAATTCTCCCACGAAAATAAGTAGTATTTAGAAGGTCTTTACTTTCCATGCTCAGAAGATTTGCTAAGCTGTTTGTATAAAGAGTTTTAAGATGAGATATTTTGAAAACAATTTCAGTGTTTCCAGATTCAAAGGCCTGGGATTTTTCTCTTATGAATCCTGAAACGAAAACACAAGCCATACTTTCACAGATGAAGTTGACCTCTCCTTTTTTTTTAACTTTAATGGTCGTAGACGATTTGTTAAATTTGTACTGCACTTTAAGTGATATTTTACTTCTTTAGCAACTAAATCTTCACCCTCGAGGAATGCTTTATTTTCAACATAATTTGTAATTTCGCGCATTTCTTAAGTTTATAGTCTTGTAAAAAAGCAACTTTATACAAAGACCACAGATTAATGCCCTTCCCATTGCATATGAAACATATTTTGTCTTTCATTTTAATAAATAATGTTGTATACAAACACCAGACCTTGTTTTTTTTTTTTTTTTTTTTTCATTTGGTTCTCATTGGGCCACTTTTGTACTTCATTTTTTCTAAATGTTCCTTCTATTCTTCACATTCATTCAATTTTTTTTAAATATATATTTTTTTATTTTTTATCCAAACCAAGGGCACTGAACCGATATTCTGGAATTCCATTAACTTTTCTGCAAGCGTCCTGTAGCCGTCTCCAACCAGTGATTCAGAAGTATGTGTGACAGGGCAAATCAGTTCGTCATTGGTATGTTTTTGATTTAAGCAACATATGGCCCAATCTATGCCACTGGAAGAAAATTTGGATGTAAAATCTGCCAGCCGCAAACGCACTGAAGCCATTTAAAAAAAAATTCAAGAACAGTTCAATCTGAAACAAAAAAAGTTCAGTGTTTAAAATAAATATAACATTATAATGAAAAAAAAAAAAAAAAAAAAAAAAAAAAAGAGTACGTCACAAAACAACAAATTACAAATTATACCTCCTAAAAAATTGATTTTTTTTTTTTTATTACGTGTTAAGATAAATGTAATAAGACAAAAAGTGTTCTCTACACGAAAATTAAAAAAGAAAAAAAAAAAAAAAAAAAAGTCAAAATCTGACTATTAAAAATTGAAAAAAAAAAAATATATATATATATATATATATATATAGTGAGTCAATACGGCGGAAGATGTCCACTTATGGCTGCCATCGGGGTGTTCTGCACGGATTTTCAAGTGACTCTCTATCCAGAAAATTATCTTTTGGCCTCCACTATGGCCACAGAAAGTGGCACATTCTAATCAAAAAGTGCAGTTTTTTTTTTTTTTTTTTTTTTTTTTGTGTGTGTGTATACCCAACGTACTTTTATGTAATATACATATAAACATTAGAAAAATAATATTATGATTACTTTATTTTATATTTCATTGTCTCTCTCTCTCTGTCTGTCTGTCTGTCTACTCTTTATTTATTATTTTATTTTTCATCATTTAGTGGAAACACAACTATATTGTAAAATAGAAGTTTATATAAAAAGAAAGAAAGAAAAGAAAAGAAAGAAAGAAAGAAAAAAAATCCAATGTTTCCACATCTAAAATTTCCACATATTATTTTACAATAGATAAAAGTAGCATATTTTCACGATGTGACCAACATTTATTTTATAGGGAGTCCCTTTACAAAAGGAGAACTTTTGGACACGAATCCGGAGTACTTACGGGCACTGACTCTGTTCCATTCAAATGTGAATGTAAGCGGCAGCTCTATGTGATTTACACAATTACAATTAGTGCCCAATAATAATTTCAGTTTGTTTGACCCTTCATGCATATAATATTAATTTTGATTTATTATTCTACTCCTGGCCTGGCGTACATTTTTATTCAGTCCAACAGTGTGAAGTGTGCCCCTTTAATTGATAGGCATCTATTGTCACAGTTATCACGAAAATAAAATAGGAAACATAGAGGCAACCTATTGTTCCATTTTTGCAGCTCATCTCTTGCATTGTATTACTTATCACAATCAATTATGCGATTTCATTGTCCTCCAAACGGCCATTACGATTGTCAGTGTCAATTCTCTTTTTCTTCATGAATTACTTTTAATACGTCTTACGGTATTTTTAATAAGCCTTGGGTTATTTTTCATTAAATAAAATTAATGCCACTTCAAGATTTTTTTGAGGAAATAATTACTGTTATTAAAAATAATTACTATTTATCCATTATACTTCTATTCAGTTGGGCACCTATTTACAAATATTTTATTGAGATGAAAGTCTAGATCCAGATAATAGCGGTTTTGTAGAAAGAAAGAAAGAATAAAAAGAGGAAGAATAAAAAAAAAAGAAAAAGAAAAGCATCAAATTAAATTATTGATTAGTATCATTGTAACAGAAAAATAATCATAAATAAAAATAAGCTAAAGTTTTAAGGAAATAATTTTCTATGTGTATAATAAAAATTTTTATGCATTTTTAACATTTTTATATTTATTGTTTAGAAATACGTCACGCAGAATTTAAACAATGATAAATGTTAATTTTATAATATGAACAGACATATTTTGTAAAAAAAAAAAAAAAGTGTGTGTGTGTGTGTGTGTTTGGTGTTTGGAAGTTAAGGTCGATTGACTACGTTTGGGAAATAAGCCGTGTGAATGTCTGGAGGGGTGTAGGCAGATACAGATGGATCTGAAAATAATAAAACGCATTACTTTTAATATTATATATAACTTTTTTTTTCCATATACTTATACTTATATTTTGCTTTTCTCAATGCAATTGTTTTCGTTAGTTACCATACGAAAGTGTTATTCAAAATCGTTTGTTCAAAAGCTGTTTTTAAAGGACTTTTAAATTTTACTAAAATTTTCAATGACGGAGTAAGTCAATATAACATTTAATAAAAAATGTAGTGAAGAAAAG
Source organism: Salticus scenicus (assembly GCA_963930645.1). Taxonomy (NCBI): domain Eukaryota; kingdom Metazoa; phylum Arthropoda; class Arachnida; order Araneae; family Salticidae; genus Salticus; species Salticus scenicus. Next base: position 79,760,744 of record OZ005650.1, read on the forward strand.
GTGCTACCCCCCCCCCCTTTTCTTTCTTTTTTTCTTTCTTTTCCGAAGGGATCACACAAGGAATTACAGATATTCCAAATACTAGATTTTAAAATGAACAGTCATATTGTGTATAAAGTCTATATTAATATTCAGGCCAAAAAAATAATGTTTGTAACGTCAGAAAACGTTTAGTAATTTATGTGATATGCATGACTTTTTGTTACAGTTAAAAAAACAATTGGAATGATTTAAAAATATCTTAAATTTAAAATTGCCTAACTTATTTCGAATTTAATTAACTTAATTTAAATTTTGAAATACTTCTGAAAATCACTATGAAACCACGGTGGGTGAAAAAAATAAACGATTTTTCCTCATCTGACAGTCCTAGTCGTAAAACTAAGTGCACCTGCCCACTTTTATTTTCGAAACTCTACAACTGTCTTCAATCAATTATTTTGTTAATAAAAAGTGAAATTTATGTAAAACTTGATTGTATGCCAGAAATGATTCGTTACGATTATTTATAATAAATCACTAATACGGCATTCTAAAAATCAAGCATAAAATAATTTCAGTGATATAATGAAATATTTTACTAGAATAATTTGTCACTAAGATACTAGTTGGTATCCGTAAGATAATTAGCATACTGTGGAGCGCTCAAAAAACGAAACATTCTATGGAGATGGAAAAATAAATACCGGATCACTATAACAAATTACACCAATCTTCGAAAATAAAGACTTTCCTGTTTCAATGTTGATATACATACACGCTATCTCAAAAAATGTAGCTTTTACTTATCCAGATATATACATATATATAAAGGGTGTCTCACAAGTCTGTAGACATTTTAACAATTTATAAAAATTGAAGGAATTGATAGAATTGAACACAGTTTGCGAAAAAGTTATTCTTGTGAACAGGGATTTTTTTTTTTTTTTAGTAAAGAAAAAATAATAATTAAATTTTTCGTCGTTAAAGGGACGAATAACGAGAAATATGCAAATCAAGGTTCTATAAATTGCACGGTTTTAGGATTAACGTATCTTATTTCTTATTTTACTTCCTACTTGTGCATACATGACGTTTTAATTGCGATGCTGACTTTGTGGATAAAGCGTTATTAGTGAAGGTGTTTTCCGTGTGTTTACCGTCGACTGAAGCCATAATTAGCAGTGTTGTAACTCGTTTGCAAACTGTAAATTGTGGTGATGACGTACATATAGGATAGGATTTGTATGGTTGTAAACATTTGCATGGGAATAAATATACTTTTTTCAGGGAAATTTGTGATTTGCTCACTCACAGCGCCCTCTATTGGCAAAACTTTTAACTAAAATTTATTTCTTTACAAAAAAAAAAAAAAAAAAAAAAGAAAGAAAGAAAAAAAAAAAAAATCTTTTATGAGAATAACTTTTTTGCAAACCGGCCAAATCTACCAATTCCTTCAATAGTTATGAATATTTAAAATATTTACAGACTGGTGGGACACCCGGTGTATGTTTGTATATATATATATATATATACAATCGAACCTCGTTAACGTGAATCTCAAATGGGATAAATTTGGTTCACGTTATCAGTAGTTCATGCTATAATTAATCTTCATATAACTAAACTAAACTTCATTTTGACGGGGATTGTGGAAACAATTCATGTTAAAAGTAATTCACGTTATCGAGGTTCAAGTGTATATACATGGGGTGGTGGTGGGGGTACATAACAAATAGTGGAAATATAAAGCATATAAATAGTAATTACATGCAGAATTACATTCTATGATTTTTCACTAAACATAAACAGAGTCAAGAAGACTATTTTTTTTCTATTTTTACTTCCTTATACAAAGTATAAGGAAGTATTGTAATCCCGATTTACGAAATGGATATTATATCTCGTAGAGCTCAAAAGTGAATCATCGTAGAATGTTACAAATTTATATGTGTGACTGTCGTGATGTCGAATTGTACACCTGCAAGTTTCGTCTTAATACGAACTCTCGTTTTAAAGATACCAGCGACTCTGCACGATTTTTCGTGACATCTGTATGTGTGTATGTATCTGGCATAACTCAAAAACGGTTGGACGTAGAACGTTTCAAATTGGTATATAGCCTTGTTATAATATTTAGTTGTGCTCCTCCTTTTTTGGTCTTTTTGTGATTTTCCGTTTTGGAGATATTTACGAAAATTATATTCATAATGACCAAATATAAAAAGGTTTTGACCATTATATGACCTACCATCATAGAAATTTCAAAATAAGTTAAAGATAGAGCCCATAACGATATTATGAAAGTCGTCGACATTTTTGTGTGTAGAAAGTAATAGACATAAACAGGTTCTAGTCGACGAATGCATTTTATTTAATGAATATTCAGCCCGTAAATAGAGCCCATAATGATATTTTTATGAAATTTGCTGACATTTATGCGTGTAGAAACTAATACTTACAGATATAAAGTAGTTCTAGCCGACGAATGAACTTTAATGACTATTCAGCACGTAGGTAAAGCACGTAATAGTATTGTTAGAAAGTTGCCGACATTTTTCAGTGTAGAAATTAATTCTTAATATATAAGCAGGTTCTAGTCGTCACTTTATTTTGCTTTAGTCTTGTTTGCCATTTAACGAATTTTCGAAGAATTTAGTTTAGTGCTATAAACCAATAAATCTCCAGAATTCTGTTATTATAGAAGTTAGAGCTTCCAAACTTTGGCAACCCTAAACTAGGAATTTTTGTCAATTTCGGTCACCAATTCACCAAATTCGACGCACAATCGCTAAAACCCAAATCAGTGTTGCCAAAATCAGCGATGCCAAGACCAAAATCAGCATTGGCTACAAACTTGGCGACTTGAGCAATCAAATTTGACGGCAAATATTGTTTCATGATAGCCAGAATTAGTAAATCCTTTTTTAACTGAATTAATTGTTTCTGTAAAATGTATCGTTCTTAGCCTCTAATTTTCGGCAAAGAAACCAAAAGTAGGCCATCTATACTCGAATGATTTTCATTAAACTTTAAGCTATGAACGAGAGATTCTGTAATAAGCCATTCCTGAAAAAACTAGTATATTTGTGGCGGTATATATAATCCTATTATCATGACTTTTGTGGTTGGAGTAGCAGTTTTTCAGTCCCTTTTTTTTTTTTTTTTTTTTTTTTTTTCGTGGTTAGAACCTGTTTGTTTATTTACGAATGCTTTCATAACAATATGTGTAATTTGAATTTTTGTTAAAAATGCTGTTGTTCTTTAACCATATGCGGATATAAGAAAAAGTAAAAATTTGAAGTTGCATTTTACAAATCCTTTTCACTTTCTCGTACCCCGAATATGTTAGAGAAAATATTGTTTTGGGTCAAATTTTTTAAATTGAATTTTTGTTATATTTACATGTTTAGCAGTTGATCTATGTATCTATGTGCTGATTATCAGTATATATCAAGAACAAATAGCACCATTTAGTTCAAACTTAGAATTATAAATATGTATCCTATAGTGATGCTACACAAAACCTTTTGATGAAACCAAGCAAATTGTTCGTATACAGGTACAGTAAAGAGAGTTCAAATGTATTACGTCTGTAGGCGAAATCTCCGGCCGGTATAGATTATTATCTATAAGCTAAACTAAGCAAAATGAAATAAGCTTATATTCTTTAACATGTATAGAAACATGTTTCGTGTACTGGTTTGTCTGTGTGTCTGTCTGTGGATGTGTGTGTGTGTGAATGTGTGAATGTGTATCTGTCATCAGCATATCTCAAGAAAAAAATTAGCAGGAAATCCAAACATGATATTCTAAATCTATACTATATAATAGATGCTACTCTAAACTTTTCCTTGAAATCAATCAAATGGTTCGTGTACAGTGACATATAAGAGAATTTAAATACATTATATCAATGGACGAAATTTTTGGTCGATACAGTTTAACATCTCTAGGCTGCACTAAACAAAAACAAATGAATATATATTTTTATATGCATAAAATGATGTTTCGTGTAGAATATGATATAAAAATCAGTCACAATTCCTTTAGAGGGCTATTTAAAAGAACTAATAGTGGGGCTATATAAAGAAATTGCTGGAAGTGCATTTCAGGTTGTGTTGTGTATTATTAAAGTAAGACTTTATTTAAGTACACAGTGTGGTGTGTATATAATTTTTTATAATATTGTTACGAATTGGTAAGTAATGGTAGTTACGTTTATGTAATTTAAGTCAAAGAAACTTAGTCAGGTTATAAAATGTTCATTTTCTGCATTTCTAGCGTGCTTTGGCGTTCAAATTGCTCATTTTCTCTTAAAAATCCGTTAAAAAGCTTCAACAGGGCAGGTAAGGACATTGAAGACAAATTTGGCGACTTTATCGCTCCTTGGCTACTTTTTTGGCAGCCTTGGCGAGAAAATGCGTATTATCGATTATCTAAGCTCTAACTCGATTATTACGGAAAATAGTGCAAAATTCTGCATTAAAGGGAGGCTATAAAAGTGATCTCGTTTCGTCCATTGGAGCCAGTTTTCACCAAGGCATTGCGAAATAAAGATCTCTGCTTCATCAAGCCTCTGTTGCTGATTACAGCTCCTATTGTTGTGTATTAATGGAGTACAGTTTATGCTGTGATTTTTATATTGTCAGTTGTTAGCTAACCGGGACAGATTATGGCACGGGCATACGGGCCCTGCTCAAGACCTCCAAATTTAGGGGCCCTCCCCTCGAAAATCTGCATAATACAGATATTTACATCATATGTCTAGTAAAAACAAAAACTGATTTTTTTTTTTTTTTTTTTTTTTTTTTTAAGAGTGCATTAAAAGCTTAAACAATTGTTAAATTTTGTCACTAATCTCCTAAACTAAGTCAACATTTATATTGGCAGATCATATTGTTTTAATTTTTCGATTGTCTTGGCCATAAAACGAATAATTTTTGTAATAGCTTGATAAAAACTAAGAAAATAGAAAGTATAAACAAAAGATGAAAAAAAATGCACTACAACGTCAATTGTTTTAAATGGAATTGAATTTTTTCTCCAGACTGGGTTCATTTTGCTGCGTTCTGTGGTGCACGAAGGGGTGGGGAAAAGAATCCAAATGGCAACAGTGCCACGGATCTTCAGAAAGCATAGTCGGGTGCTGCTAGTTCAGCTGTGTTTTCTGGTGAAACTGGAGTTGATACTTGGTATACAGAACTGTTCTTCCTGAATATTCTGTAAATAAACTTTTAAGACTCTGCAATATTCGTTTTTCAATCACACACAACTCACAAATCCCGAGTACGCAGTAATTGTGGTGTCAGAAGTGGGGTTGTTTGTTGAATGGTAATAACTCGAAGAAAGAAACTTTTGGAAGGGTTCACCGCCAAGATGAGCGATTTAAAACTATATTGACCGAAAAAATAAAATAGATGAAAGATAGTTTGAGTGAAGAAATTAAATCCTTTCAAGAAAAAGTTGAAACTAATCAAGACGAAATGAAAAAACAATTTTCATCAATGAAGGACGACTTTGTATCTGTAAAAATGTGATTGAAGAAAATTTTTGATCTATGGTAGATAAAAAGAACGTACAGTCCATAAAGTTATAAAGATAGATGATAGTGTTATAAAAATAGAAGATAATATTACGAAGATAGAAGGCAGTGTTATGTTGATAGAAGAAAGCTTAGAAGAGAACGGTAAATAAAATGTGGATCAAGAGCTGAAGGAATGATTTTCGGAAACAAAAAGTAGATTTGAAAAAATTAAAGAAGGGTTTGAGAGAAAGGTGGAAGAGAAATTAGCATCGATGCCTCATGAAGCTGGAAAAAAAGTCGAAAGTCTTGTAAAGTATTTAAGACACAGTTTTCTATCGTAGCTGAGGATAATGTATGGGACTCTACTGTCAAGACAAAGCATTTAGAAGCATCATTACGGGACGACGCAGCTGATACACTGGAAACTCTCTAGAAGAAGAAACAGCTGTATGATTTCGAGGAACGGAATAGCGTTGGAGCTGAATTTTGGAGAAATATGCACAAAAGTATATAGTCGTCTCCAGTTGAAGTCCCATTACCAGAAAGCAGGTGAAAGTTTACAAGAGCTGGTATCAGATAGATGATAGTGTGATAGATGATAACGTTACACTTAGCTTTCTCAGATTACAACACTGAATCTCGTGACGATTTGGCCCTCCAATATTTCATCGATGCCATTCGAGACCCAAAGACTCAGAAAGCCCTTAGGCTAACCAATGTGATGGATGTCGGATCGGCTTTGAGGCATGCACTGAAGATTGAGGCATCCAACAAGACTCCCGTAAAGATCGCCACATCATCAGAGCGGTCTTTCTAGATGATTCACAAGCTGATCCGAGAAATGAAGAGAAATCTGGCCGACATCACAAGGAGATTACGCAGCCATGAGAGTACTAAAGAAGTTGTGAATCCGAAGATTAGTTAGTGGAGCTGTGAAAGACATCGACATGTCAAGAGAAACTGCCCAATGCCACAGACTAATAAAAAAAAACTGGATCTCACAGACACCGCAAAGAAACTAACAAGAGGTAATCTCGCGGAGCAGAGGTTGCCTAAAATTAAAGAGCCCCAATTTTCAGTGTTTTATGTCTCTTCGATGAGGGCGGCGAGAATGGACTTTATGTTTATAGACAGGACTTTATGGAGAATGGACTTTATGTTTATATCACTTCCTGTCGCATGATTCTCGATACTTGAGTCAACGTGACTATCATCAGAACATATGTAGCTCAAGAACTTAAGGAGAAAATTATCTGGACTCCGCCCTATGTTAAACTGCAGACTGTGACCGGCGACGAAACAAAAATTCATGGAAACTTTAACTTGGCCATCACATTTGGAAATACCAACTACCAATATGTAGTGTATGTAGCAGATATAAGTAATCTTTTAATTCTTGGACTTGATTTCCTGAGAAAATATAACTTTTAATTGGATTTTAAGAATAATGAACTGCATTCCAATTCAGAAGACGTAGCTGTATGTTTAACATTGGAAATCCGAACATTCAATCAGTTTGTCAGATAACAGCAAAATCCGAAATTTCCATCCCTCCACATACTGAGACAATTGTTTATGGGACATCGATTAAAGAACAGTACTTCCACTATGGACTGACTGAATTCCTGAATTCAGAAAACAGCCTGAAAGGAATTCTGGTAACTTCATCTCTGGTTGACCTTTCAAAGAGCGTTATACCTATGAGAGTCGCCAACATAAGTTATAAAGTAAGGACAGTGAAGAAGGATGAGGCAACCTGCACTCCTGTTACATGCATAAACTGGCACATGCAATCAACTGGTTTCAAGTCTTCTGAGTTTTTAATAACGGAATTACTCAAGAATACAGAATTAGGAAATGAACAGAGACGTGCAGAAGCTACTCTATGAATTTAAAGACCTGTTTTCTCGAACACCTAAACAAGTCGGGAAGACGAATATTACCTAGCACCGAATCGATGCAAGAAATCATCCTCCAATGAAACAACATCCAAGAAGACTTCCATTTCCTAAGCAGGAAGATGTAGTTGAGTTACTAAATGAGATTTAGCGTAATGACATCATCGAACCATCTACAAGTCCTTGGGACTCTCCCACAGTTTTGGTGCGGAAAAGGGATGGTTCAACGAGATTCTGCATGGATCATCGTCGTTTGAATGACATCAAGAAGAAAGATAGTAACACACTTCTTAGAATTGACGATACACTGGGCACATATTTTGGCAATCATTGGTTCTCGACGCTGTATCTGAGGAGAGGCTATTGGCGAGTAGAGTTACATCCTGACGACTGTGAGAAGACTGCATTTACTACAGGACAAGAATTGTGGCAATTTAAAGTTTTGCCATTTGGATTATGTAATGCACCTGCAACGTTCGACCGCCTGATGGAGACAATGTTAAAGGACTTTCCTATGAAGCCTGTCTTGTGTACTTTGCTATATTATCATTGTGGGGCGTATTTTTGAAGAACATTTAAAAAATATCCGTAAAGTTCTGGAAAAACTCAGAATGGCTAACCTCAAATTGAATCCTAGCATGTGCAACTTGTTCCGTCGTGAAGTGAGTTATCTCAGCCACATAATCTCTAATGAAGGTGTGAGAACTGATCCCGAGAAAATTTCTGCTGTCGAAAATTGGAGTTGCCCTAAAAATATGCATCTATTGTAAAGTTTCCTGGGATTATGTACGTACTACAGGAAGTTCGTGAAGGGTTTTTCAAGTATTATCAGACCTCTCCACAAGTTCACAGAAGCTAAACGAAAGTTCCTGTGGACGAAGGAATGTGAATAAAACATTCAACAGACTTGAAGAGGCTTTAACATCAGCGCCTGTTTGGACTTATCCACAGCACAACAAACAATTAATATTAGACACTGATGCAAGCCACAAAAGTTTCGGTGCTATTTTGTCGTAGGAGATTGATGGCCAAGAACGTGTCATTGCCTACTGGAGTAAATGTTTGTCTAAATCGGAGCGCAACTACTATACCACAAGAAGAGAATTACTCGCTATTGTAAAGGCCATAAAACATTTCCATCCTTATCTTTATGGCAGAAGATTCCGGCTCCGTATTGACTTTAGCGCGACTGCTAAATTTCAAGAATTCAGTTATACACTGTAAAAAATTTTGGTTCAACGTTGAACCAAAATATGGTTCAATGCTGGGTGCATCCATATGATGGTAAAACCTGTCTCCATAACATGGTACTTGCTTTGAGCCATACTTTGGAACTACGTTAAACCATGTTTTGGGAAAAGGTTGAACCATATTTTCAGAAAAGCAAGAACCATGTTTTGAGAAAATATTGAACCACATTTTCAGAAAAGGAAGAACCATGTTTTGGGGAAAGATTGAACCATATTTTCAGAAAAGGAAGAACCAAGTTTTGGGAAAAAGTGTAACCATAATTTGGAACTACATTGAATCATGTTTAGGGAAAAGGTAAAACCATAATTAGGAATTATTAGAAGCTTTACACTACGGTGGTGGCAATATATGATCACTTTAATATATTTCTTTCCAAGTCCATATTCTTTTAATTTATTCCCTCGCTATTTCTGTTTCTGAAACCAAACTTTAACCACAAGTATATTTCAGTTATAATAATTAAATAGGAAAATTTCCACAGTGAAAAATGTTGACAACAAAACAAGATTAATGCATAATTTAAGTGGCATAAAATTAGTTTTAAAAACCAGAATAGAACAAATCTTAATTTAAACTTGTGATTAGCAGCAACTCGGTTAAGCTAAACTGTTTTGTGATAAATATAATTACAGTCAAACCTCATTAATACATCACTTTTGGGACTTCTGAAAAACTGTGTTAAGCGGTTTGACTTGTTATGCGGAGTTAAAGGAATTTTGGGACTAAGAAAAAGGGGTGTCTTATGTGCAGAGTGATGTATTAACGAGGTTTGACTGTACAACTATAAATAGAGTTAACTCTTACATATTAACATGTATTAAAATTTAAACTAGATTCCACCGTGTTAATTTAAATAGAACCATAATAATTTTTTAAAAGATCAATAACCAAATAAAAGTTAAATATCATAAACAGGGATCTTTTTGATATTCCCTGACTTTTGAAGGTCATTTTGGTGGTGAAATTGGTGCTGAAATGTTTATTAAATATGGGTGTATATCGGCCGATAGGTGGCACTGCTATAAATGTCTATAATTTTCCACATTGCTGTATCTCAACACCTATTACTTAAAATTACACTAAACAGTAGGTATATTTAAAACATTTGTTGTGAGAAGCTATGTTAATTAAATTTTTTGTGCATTTAATTAATAGGTGGTACGTGGTACTGTACTGTTATTTAAACTGATATAGGAAAAAAATTTGTAATGGATACAACGTACTAGAATGATACATTTTACATGAAATTTCATAAGTCTTAAATAAGGAGAACATATTTTAAGGATTAAAATAATTTTAAGCACTGCTAAAAAATAAAATAAAATAAAATAAAATATTGCACATTCCTTTTTTACAATTCAGAACACATATATTTACAATATTTTCAGGATTATAGTATAAATGCATATTAATCTAAATTGCCTAAATTGTTTTAACAGACATTCTACATTGACTAATCTGTTTATCCAAAAATTTTGCTTCATCTCTTAAATGTGCTTGATTATCATTACTATTATTTCCAATAAAATTGTTAATGCAGTTACTGATAGAAAATTTAATCAATGTAAACAGAAATTGAAATTTGCAATTAAAAGAAAATCAAATGGCTATAATTTTAACAACAACAACAACAATAACAATAAATAAAATCTAAACTAAAATTGGGAGTGTTAGGTTGCTTGCTCTCTTCACAAAATTTAAATTCATAAACAAGCATTTCAAAAACATTTTGTTTAAGTAAATGATTAATTCAAATTTTTGTATGCCTAAAACCTGTTTTCAATATTGTATGAAATTACTGCATATGCACACACTTAGTTCAATAAAACATTGGTAGCTTAATATTATATATTTTTATATTAAACAGGAAATCGGTTGACTGCTAATGCTAAAGTTTAAAGCTTTGCTCGATATCTTTTTTTTTTTTTTTTTTACAAAAACAGTAGAAATTTAATTTACATGAGTATTTATTAATTTAAAAAAGTGTACCAAAATTTTAAACCTAGATCCACACCAAAAATTAAAGAAGAAAATACAAAATTAAAGAAGAAAATAATAATAATAAAACACTCACTTCATTACTAGCTTCTTCAACTTGGAAATACTAGCAGGTACAAAACCCAAAGCCAAAGAATATTAAAACTTTGAGCTTTTAAGGATTGTACCAGCTTGCAAGTGGTAAGTAAAATATCATTTACCTTTCAGGACTACAATGAAACTAAAAGTAGTTTCAGGCTGTGTTTAATCCATTATGATTTCACAGAAAATTTACACATCACTTTTAACAGGATAGATAATAACGACAACGGTCAACGACAAATGACAACGTCATTCAATTTCAAAATGGTGCGCGCCATGACGCTTTTGAGGTTTGCCATAGTATACTTGGCGATTTCGCAGATGGAGCGGGGAAAAACGTATCAATTGTGCAAAGCTTTCGTTAGTTACGGTTTCCGTAGCCTTCCTTTCTTATCTATTAGAAGTTCTTTGCCTGAAATATCTTTCTGAAACTACCTGAAACTTTCACAAAAACTCACCGTAAGCACCAACAAGAACAAGTCGTCTCGTCATAAGTCACGTGAGCAGCGGAGCAGGCTTCTGAGCGAGCATGCGCAAAGCGGTGTTTTGGACTAAAGGTATTCCCATGGGTTGGTTCAACTTTGAACCATGTTGAAAGTTGAACCATGATCACATTTTTCGAGAAAGCAAGTGTTCCATTGTTTGGAATTTTCTCTTAGCTAGACCCATTCGCTGGTTCCACATTGAACGGAAATTTTTAAGAGTGTACAGTGTCTCCAGGAACTTGACTTCGAAATACTTCATCGTAAAATGCTGATGCCTTGTCTTGGAAGCCCTGCTCTGAAAGCTGTAAGTACTGTTATAGAACCGAAGAGAAATACCAGCTGATAAATCCAGTTGCTTACCAAGCTACAATTTCACATGATCGAATCACGATCCGTGCAACGATAAGGAAGTTAGACAATCCCAGTTAGAAGATCTTAACATAAAGCCAATACTGCAATTTTAGGGGACCTCCAGACACAGATCTAGATGATAGGACATTTCCACATTGAGTTCCATCACGAAATGCTACTTGGGCATTCTGGTACTCACTTCATATTAGAAACGGCGTATTGTACAAAAAATGGGAGTCTGACGAAGGAAGGAATTTCAAGGAGTGGCATATCTTACTACCAAGATCGAAGATTCCAGACGTTCTAGAGCAGTTATATAGTAGCCTTACCAGAGGACATTTTGGAGTGATGAAGACTCTCTAGAAAGTTCAAGAACGCTTCTACTGATTCAAGGCAAGGCAGAATGTAGAGAAATGGTGCAAATCTTGTATTGCATGTGCAGCACGTAAAGGCCCGAAGAAACGAAGCCAAGGAAGATTACATCGGTACTATTTAGGAGCAACATTTGAGCGGATCACACTAGACAGCTTGAGTCCTTTGCCACGGACCTCCAGAGGCAATAAGTACATCCTCGTTGTAATGGACAATTTTACCAAGCGGCATGACGCGCATGCCATTTCCTATCAAGTTCTGGTACAGCAAAGGGTTGTCAAGATATGGCATACCCCTATAGTTTCATACCGATCAAGGTACGAACTTCACCTATACAATATTGAAAAGACTGTGTAAGTTACTCGGCATAGATAAGATTCAGATAACGCCACTACCTTCTCAGTCGGACGGCATGGTTAAGAGATTAAACCGCACCATCCTGAATAACCTCTCTTTTTTAGCATCAAGGAACCAGCAAGATTGGGACTTGAAGTTGCCGTTGTTTCTGTTGGCGTATTGAAGTGCTGTCCACGAAACCACTGTCTATTCTTCAGCTCAGATGTTTTTTGGGAACTTCATCTTCCATGTAACTTCCTGTTTCGTTGTCCACCAGATGCGTATTCATCATCAGAGGAGTACATCCGAGACCTCCTGGCCTGATTTGAAGATGTACACAACTTTGTTCGGGAGCGGATTCACATGGCGGCGAAGAGAATGAAGATGAAGTATGACCTAAACTCTACGCGTCACGAATTCAAGGAAGGAAACGAAGTTTGGTAGTAAAACTCTGTTTGACGCAAAGGACTCTCTCCCAATCTACAATTTAACTGGGACGGTCCCTGTACTCTGTACAGAAACTGTCCGAATTAAGTCGGTATGTAATTCCACTGTATAGTATACAATCCTAAAAAGACTGAATGAATTGTAGTTAGAATTACTAAAACAACTTCGTCAAAGCCGGAAGTTAGTACATTATGACAGGCTATCCATATACCACGGTTAGCGATATTTATAAATTTGTGTGTGCGTAATGTAAATACTTTTATATAAATATATGTACTAATTTGTAAATTTTTTAAATAATCCAATTATTTAAGTTTGCAATCTGTATAGTTATTTTATTGTTATATGCAACTTACATTTTGTATTCTAGATTGTATATTTGTTTAGTTTTTACTTTCTGACCAAAGGTTGTACTGTTCGAGAAGTGCAGTCCTTGGGAAGGGGGCAATGTTACAAATTTGTAAATAATAGTAGTTATTTTTCTGTAAAATCCTTTAAAGGTGCTTAGTCAGGTTATAAAATGTTAATTTTCTGCGTTTCTAGCTTGCTTTATCGTTAGGAAAACTCGTTAAAAAGCTTCACCAGGGCAGTTAATGGCATCGGCGACAAATTTAGCGACTTTATCACTCCTTGTAGACTTTTTTGGTGATCTTGGCGAGAAAATACTTATTATCGATCAATTACTGGATTAATAGGAGTAAATAAAAGGGATCTCGTTCTGTCCAATTCAGTCATTTTTCGCCAAGACATTGTGAAATGTAGCGTTCTGCTTGACCAAGCCTCTGCTGCTGACTACAGCTCCTATTGTTCTGTGTTAATGCTATGGTACAATTTATGCTGCCATTTTTATGGTGTCAGCTGTTAGTTAAGCTGTGTTTTCTGATGAAACTGAAGTTGATACTTGGTTTACAAACATGTAATCTTCCGGAATATTTTGTAAATAAACTTCCAAGACTCTGCAAGATTTGTCTTTCATTCACAGACAATTCACGAACCCCGAGTAAGCAACAATATACAGAGTTACCGAAAATTAAGCAAAAACTTTCTTTTCTATTGAATGTAATTCGGAGCACTTTACCATGTCGACGAAAATATCTCATGAGTGAAAATTAATTTCACATACCCATATGGTTGACAAAATATGTTTTAAAGTTCAATTTTCAATTTTCAGTTTTTTTTTTTTTTTTTTTTTTTATGTGTATATATATATATATATATATATATATATATATATATATATAATTGCATTTTGAAGCCCTTTTAATACGAAAGTTGCGTCTTTAGAGGTTGATCTGCATGTATGTGTCCTAATTTAAAACGAATAATTGTATTAAAATCAAATTTGCATTTTGAATTTTATATGAAGTTTCCACTTGAACAGTCTGATCACGATTGTTAAATTCACCAATCGATACATAAAAAGTCCAATCGATACATAAAAAAAATCGTTTTCCTGAGATAATTTGGAGCAGAGTTACTCTTCAAACCGTGTCCCCCCCCCCTCCAACCATTAAAGGGGAGGTGTAAGGGGAAAGTTCGCAAAAGCCCTTTATAGTGCGTGTCGGGCACGCATAAGAAACCCATGCCTAAAAATTAATCTTACTGAGATAATTTGAGGCAAAGTTATATATATATGCTTGGAAAAATGGTTATTGTCACCCCACCTCATGCAAGGTGGAGGAAGGGGTAAATTTCGCAAAATCCCGTTACAATGGATGTTTTATACAAATAAAAAACCCGTTCAACAAAATTCGTGTCCTCAGCTCCTATAGATTTTCCAGGACAAATTCATCGCTAAAAGGAAGGCGGTGGTTTCTCGAATCTCTTCCTTGTAACTCCCCTCAAAAAACCAAAAATGGGTTTTTGGAAATATCCTCAAGAAGGCACACGGTCGTGTTCAACATCTTTGTACCATATTATTAATAGAGTTCTACTCGTTCTGGAGTTTATATATATATGTATTATGTTGGTGTATCTAATACAACTGTTTTAGCATAACTATCTTCTTCTAAACTCCTCTCATAAATTTTTAATTACTTCTTAACTGATGTATCATCGATATAATCTTTCATCGATATAATTGATTTTATTACATAATTTGCTTTCCAGCCTTGTCAAAAGTACTTCTAATCTTCAAATAAATATTTTTTTTTTCATATGCTTAATAATAAATATATTTATATTAATGACACCCTTTTGTTAATTTTTGTACTTATTTTTTCAATGAATCATATTTCATTTTTATAAATATTAAATACATTTTATCATAATAAATGGTGCATCATTTCTTCCTTAATAAGTTCTAAAGAATAAATTTTCTTTTCAGTAAATGAAAAAAAAAAAAAAGAAAGAAAGAAAGAAAGAAAGAAAGAAAAAGAAAAAAAAAAGGTATAATTTCAATAGTTGCTTCCCCTTGTTTCAATCACTAAAAAAAAAAAAAAAAAAAAAAATCTGGTGTGAAAATTAACATATGACTTCTTTTACCCACTATTACACATACTATATACATTTTATTTTTACTTTTTAAATAGTGTAGTCATATGACATAAAATTTATTTAATAAATCAGACGCCTAACAAATTTCCTGTAAGAGGCAAAATTTAACATACTTGGTAAAGAAATCTAAAACAGAGTTTACGCATAGCGAATTAAAATAAAAATTGAAGTAATAAAAAACACTTTTTAACAGTAGAAGCTTTTTATTGTGGAGCCCTAAAGAGCATGAAATAAAATTTTATGCTTGCAAAGACATACTATAAAGAAATGAAAGTTTTAATACTAAGAAAAGTATAGAGAAAAGTATAGATATTTCACTTTTGCAAGATATGAAAATTTTTTAATATTCAAAATATTTTAAAAAGCATTTGAGACCAATATTCTTAGTTATATTAGTTTTTGAATAAGTAATCGTTAAGCCATAAATTTCAAAGGTCTCAAATGTTTTTTAAAATATTTTGAATATTAAAAAATTTTCTTCTGTTGCAAAAGTGAAATATCTATATTTTTCTCTAAAATTTTCTTAGTGTTGAAACCTCCATTTCTTTATAGCATGTCTTTGGAAGCATAAATTTTTATTTTATTGTTTTTTAGGGCTCCACAATAAAAAGCTTCTACTGTTAAACAATGTTTTTTTTTTTTTTTTTTTTTTTTTTTTTACTTACATTTTTATTTTGTGCTTTTTAGTTAAAAAAAAAAAAAAAAGAAAGAGAAAGAAAGAAAGAAAAAAAGGCTTCTTAAAATGTAATAAAAATTCCTAGGACACTGAAATATTTTCTTTTATCAATTGACACCTTTTCTATTAATTATCTGCAAAAAATAACAAATCGGTCCTTAGAGGATCGAACCCATGACCATCGTTATCAGCATGACGCTCTAACACAAAGTCGAAGAACAGTCAAGAAAAGTCATAGAACACGCTAGAACTATCTAACAAATACATATCTATATTAATAAAATCAGACTTTTGTCTGTAAATTTGTCGGAATAAAAAAATTTTGCGATATCTTCACGTTTCACACACCAAGAAAGCCGAAAATGACTTCAGAAAATTTTGCCTGTGTGTGTGTGTGTGTGTGTGTGTGTCATCGTGTCTGTATGTCGCTTTTTTTGTCCGGGCATCACTTGAGAACGGCTGGATGGAATTCAACGGCGCTTGGCAGGAATTTAGGTCTTCACCCAACTTAAAATTATATCCATTAACTTTTCAGAAATTCCCCCCCCCCGTTCCCCACTGGGGGGGGGGGTAAAAGACTAAAACACGTTTGTCCGGGCATCACTCGAGAACGGCTGGACAGAATTCAACGGCGCTTGGCAGAAACTTAGGTCTTCACCCAACTTAAAATTATATCGATATAGAAATTTTCAAAATTATGATTAGTGTTTAAATTGTGGGTAAAAAACGCCTGCGCATGCGCCATAAATATTCTTTCCCTAAAACGCTTTGAATGGAAAAATGAAATATAAAAATAATTTTTTTAGTTAAAGACTTTTTTATTCGCGTGATTCGCACTACAAATTATGAAAAGATTGAAATGAAGTGTTGCTATCTAAATTCCATACTTTAGTTAATTTTAAAAAAATCTAATTGTCGTATCGAAAAACTGTTTACACCCCAGGATTCAGAAAAATCACCCCTTTCATTTGGTACTGAATTTGTAACGATAGGTCTGATATTTCTAATTTATTTTTCCCTTTTTCTGTTGCCACTTAAATTTCATACTTTAGTTATTTTTCAAAAATCTAATTGTCGCATCGGAAAACTGTTTGCACTCCTGGATTCAGAAAAATCACCCTTTTCATTTGGTATCAAATTTATAAACACTGGTCTGATATTTCTAATTTATTTTATCCTTTTTCCGTTTTCAACCCAGATTCGATAGAAGGTTTTATATTTATATATACGCATTTATATATATTTTTATTTTTCAGAAATAAAATGGAATATTTTTAATTTCACGTGAATAATAATAAAATTTAGAGAGAAATATACCTACAAAAGTTGGTGATTTTTTCTTTTTTTTTAAATCAGGAATTAGTATGTGGATAAATATTTCCATAGAGATATTTGGCATTAGTTTAATATTTTTATTTAATTAAGCAGTACTTTTCTTTCCTGCAGTAAAAAAAAAAAAACTTTTTTTTTTGTTGTTATTATGTACCTTATGTGGTTCTTTTATGTTCTCCCCTTAATTGTAAATGATTATAATTTTGATTTTATTAAGATTTTTTATTTTTATTTTGTAAATATCAGAAAAGAGTTTTTATTTTATTTTATTATTTTATTTTATTTATTTATTTTGTGTATGGGACAGCTTTAGTATCGGATCCCTTTAGCAAAATTTGAAATTCGGCACCGAAGTAGCTCGGACGTTTCTCGCCAAGATCTTTAATTGCACAATTGAGATAGCCAATTCAGTTCATCGCAAAAATGGCTTAAAATATTTAAAGTCACCAAAGGGGTCCCATACTAAAGCTGTGCTTTTTGTATTTATTTATTTATAATATTTTCTATTAGAGACTTCTGTGGTCACGAAATTTGGTGCGTAAATTGTTTATATGCATCCGGCACTTATTGTAACTGGATTTCACGAAATTCGAAATCCCCCCCCCCCCTTCTCGGAGTCGGAGGGCAATAAACATGTGTAAAAACATGTTTTTCCGTTTGAATTCGCTTTGAATTATCTTAGAATGACGAATTTTGGTGTGTGGATATTGATTAAGTGTACGCATTATGTACATTAGTGGGATTTTGCAAAACTTCACTCATCCGCTGAGGAAGGGGAAGTAAGAAGTGGGTAAGTTGATGCAGAAGGCAGTGGGGACCCAGACTCCTCACGTTGCGAGCGAGAAAACCTCTACCAATCACAGCGAGAACATAGGTTATTAACAAAGATATGGAATTTTGACAACTCATTTAAGTTTAATGTCTAGCGAAGCGGGCAAAGCCTGCTAGTACAAAAATAATATTGTTCTCGGATGCTTTTTAAAATATTTTGAATATTTAAAATTTTTCATGTCTTGCATAAGTGAAATATCCATATTTTTCTTTAAAATTTTCTTATTGTTGAAACTTTTATTTTTTTATAGCATGTTTTTACAAGCATATATATATATATATTTTTTTTTATGACTTTTAGGGCTCCACAGTAAAAAGTTTCTAATGTTAATTCTTTTTTTTTAAACTTAAATTTTTATTTTGTGCGTTTAAGTAACTAAATAAAAGCTTTTAAAAAACTAATAAAATTTTTTTTAGGATACTGTATAGACAATTAAAGATTCTCTTTTATCAATTGACATTTTTTCTATTAGTTATCTGCAAAAAACGCAAGTCATCAGCCTTCGAGGACCGAACCCACGGCCATCGTGGTATCAGACGCTGAAATCAACTGAGCTAACGAATGATGAAAGCCGTTGCTTATATTTATATTAAAGTGGAGGCGCCTTGCTTTTCAGCGTGACAGTAAGACACGATGACAAAAATCCAGTTTCAATAAAAAGCTTCTGATTACTTAAATTTTTATTTCGTACTTTTCAGTAACAACAACAAAAAAAAAAGCTTCTTAGAAAAACTCTTCAAAAATTCTTAGGATACTATGTAGACAATTTTTTTTTTATTATTATTATCAATTGACACATTTTCTATTAAATTATCTGCAAAAATTAACGCATTGACCCTTCGAGGATCGCACTCACGACGATCGCGTTATCTACATGACGCTCTAACCAACTATGTCAACGAGCGAAGAAAAGAATTGCTTACATTTATTTTAATGTGTAGGCGCCATGTTTTTTAGCGTGACACGAAGACACGATGACAAAATCCAATTTCAACGAAAAAGTTTCTACTTAAAAAAAATAATAATAATTAAAAAAAAAAAAAAAAAAAAAAAAAAAAAAACTAGTATGCTGTGACACGATTTTCTTCTATATTTTCCTATACAAATTCACTCAGTAAAAATAAATTATTAAAATTATCTTCCATGATGAATTCAGAGGATTTCCATACTAGAAAATTAGTGCAACACTAAGTACACAAAAAAAGTCAATTTTATTCTTTATATAACATCTTTAAAAAATGCAATTCCCCCCCCCCTTTATTAATTAATTAATTAATTAATTTTATTTATTTATTTATTTATTATATTATTATTATTATTATTTTATTTATTTATTTATTTATTTTTTTTTTTTTCTAAAAATGAAAAACAATTGATAACTTTATTTTAAATTATCGCAGATCATTCAACCATTCGTTTTAAAGGTATAGACGAGCTCTCTTGAAAGATACCCATAATGAAAATATAACACCTTCGGGGAGACCCCAGGAGGGAAGCGATGATCCTACATAAACAATAGTTTTTTCCCAGTTGATTATCACTATTGTAAATAATTCTTTTTAATTCCATAATGATTCTTAAAAAAATAATTCTTATGCACATTTATACAAAATTTTGTTCTATACCGCCATGTTAAAAATTCAGAAAAAGCGGAATGACAACGTCATCTATTAGACGATTTTCACCAAAAGTTGATAGGCACTAATTTATGTCAAGATGCAATTACGTATTAAATTTTATAAAATTCTGTGCCGTAGTTCCTGAGATACAGTTGCCACAAAATTTTGTCACACACACATAAGACAGACAGACGGCAGACAAACATTTCCTAAAAATGGTCAAATCGTGTTCTAGACCTCTCAAATCGCGTAAATATATCGAAAACCCGAGGTACATGCGTAAGGACATCTAAAAGGGGTTTATATAGCAAATTTTTAGAAAATCGTTAAAGTTGTTTTTAAGATACCAATTATCGTTCCCACACCCAATTTTCACTAAAACGTGACAAACTCATCTGTTCATCCGCAGACAAAAATTACAAACGAAAGAATACCTAAAATGGAGTAAATATAGTGTATTTGAAGAAAACCTATACAACCATTTTTGCGAGACCTCAAACTGATTTTCTTATACAGGACACCTATCAGTTTTCCCGAACTAACCAACTATACATACGAAGTAGCAAATTTGAAGAAAATCGCCAGAGCCATTTTTGAGGTACGGATTTACGGTGTCACGTCCGGTCTCCGAACTCCCGCACTTCCGGTATCCTAATTTTCACCAGAAATTGAAAAATTCATCCATACGCTAAACCTATCTTAATACTGAAATTTCTTCTTTGTATTTTTATTTGTTTTAGAGATATGATGATCTGAAGATTCACCACACACATACATACATTCACTCATACACACGCACGTATACACACTGACCATTTTTCAAAAACCACTTTTTTGGACAAATTAGGCATGAGTACTGCGTTGCCGCTCTGTTTGCAGCACTCGTGCCTACTTTGTTCACCTGACGAAGGATAGTGTCTTCTTTCGACCCGAAACAAGTATTACGAGCTCTTGTAATTTATGGAGTTTATTCAAAGTTTTATACTTGTTACTTTTATAAACCAGTTCTCTGGTGCATTTTTATATTTTTTTATAATACTTATTACTAATTACCATACCTATTGCAGTTGAGTAATGGAAGTAAAGAAGTTACATAATATTAAGAGCGTAACAATGCTATATTTAACAAAATACTAAAAAGATTTTCAAAAAACAATACCAACAATAATAATAATAACAATGATAATAAAACGTTTTATCAGTTACTTTTGACCTAAAACAACCGCATGCTTTCTATAATGCCATCATCCCTGAAGAATTTGCGTTAGCATCATAAGTATATGTTTATTAAAAAGAAAAAGAAAAAAAAAAAATCAACATTGAAGCATTGTATTAATTTTTGAAATTTTATTGGAAAAAATAAATACTGTTTTACCAAATATATGTTAAAATTTTATTAAAAGTATTCTCAAATAGATTTAAACATTTTACCCATTATACATGTTATCCAAGTGTTAAAATCTCGATTTTATGGCAATACCGAGGGAAAAAAAGAAATCTTGATATGTTATGGAATATAGTGACAAAATTCATTTCTATATTTTTTGTTTCTTTTTTTCAAACTACTTTTCTATGTAAAAATTTAAGATTGTTTGGGGAATAACTGGCATCTTATCATAGTGAATTTTTATTTTATTTGTTTAATTATTTAGGAATATAGTCAAATCACCCAGATAACAGAAGTAGCCTCCTTTGTCGTTGGAGTAAACGCAATACCATCCTAACAGAAGTAAAAATGCTTTGCACGATAACTTATTCTTTTCATAACATCGAAATTTTATTAAAAAAATAAAATTATGTCAAAAGTAAATAACGGGATGGAATTCCTCATGATTCTCCAATAAACGAAAACGAAAATATGTAAGCCTATCTTTCAAGTCGAAGACAACTTTATTACCCATGAGAAAAAAAAATCTCGATTAAATGAACACCCATATCCTAAACGATTTCCATAGAAAAACGGAATTACTTGTCATTCACATTCTAAGAATCGATGTTACCTTCTCAGACTCCCTATTAAGAGAACACGGTAGAAATGCACAACAGAAAAGGTTGGTGATTAACTCTCACCGAAAATCAAAGCAAAACCGGTGCGCGAGTGCGAGGGGTGGTCCTCGAGAGGCGTCTAAAGCCTCACTTGTTGGTTTTAGACTGGGCCATCAATGAGACTCGTGTCCTAAATGAGTGTTATTTAGGAGCCATCTTCGATACTCCGGACAGTTAAGCTGCTCCCTCTTCACGCCGCTCTCTGCAGGGATGATTTGGATCGGCAAGAGCACCAAAATAAAGGGAGGGAGCACCAACGAGCAGACGCTTTTTCATAGGTCGTGATCCCGAGACCTTTTGTTGAGAAGGGGGCTGTCAAGTAGGGTGAGCGTAGCGACGAAAATACAGCTTATCTCGAGCAGCAAAGATCGCTTGAGTTTTTGATCCGCTGTTGTATAATATGAATCACATAAAAGCAAATATAGATTGCTACTCCTCCAAAAAGTATTTAAAGGCCAGAAATTCATCTAATAAAGTGTTATATAAAATCCTACATTTATGTATTATTAACATAACTTTATAAATATTTCAAATAATATACTTACATTCTTTAAACTTTTGGAAATATTACCTTTAAATTTCTAGCATTTCCCCATTTTTTACATCACATTGAAAACTTTTCAAATAAACATTAATTGATATTATTGTATTGGGGTATACTGTACCAAAAACCAAAATACTGATGATGTATAAATACTATAAATTTCAACTTACAAAAATAGCTTATGAATGATTTTATATATATATATATATATATATATATATATATATATATATATATATATATATATATATATATAATTATTCAACAACTTATATTTTAGAGCATTTTTATGCTCGGAAGTATTGTAATTGAAGAGATATTGGCTCGAAATCTCTCTTGGACTTATACATAAAATCAGTTGCATAGCCTCACTTGGATAAAGTGTCGCCATTGGTAAATCTAAGAATTAAATATCTAGTATATTACAAGTAGAAGATTTAAAGTTATTTCTAAATATATATATATATGATATATATACATTTTATATGTATATTAAAAACAAAATATGTATACTTAAAACAAATAATTAAACAAAATATGCTTCATTAAAAATAAATAATTAAAAGAAGTACATTAAAACAAACATGTATCTTCCAATGGCTATTTAAAATATCACTTTCCATAACAAATTACGTACGTCTTTACATTAAAAATAGATCACAGTATATTAAAATTTTATAATCTATTATTGTTTTGCAAAAATGTCGATTAATCGATTGAGTCTACTTTATAAATTAATCTTTTTCTTCGTGTAACAATAGTCAACTTTTGATCTTGCTTTCTGACATCAAATCTCTTACCATTTCCAGATTTTTCATAATTTTTTCAAGTAATTATTTTTGTTTATTTCATGGCTTTTTTTCTTTTCCTAAGTTGTCGGGGAAATTAATAGCGAAATTTCGGATTTTTGTATCTCTCACTATTATCAGAAATATTTTAACTTTTCACCTCCAACAATAATTTGTCAGCAATAATAATATTGCTGGCTAATGGAAACTTCATAATTGTTTTCTAAATTTCTTATTCCCATTTGATTAATCATAATTTGCTAAGTTATTTTTTATTATTTTGTAATATTTTTGTTTATGTTGCCATATTTGTTTTAAGAACTTATATATGTAGTTATTAATAAAGCTCCATAAAACTTCACACAATGAATAAAAACTTTATGCTAAACTTTATACGAAACTTTACATATTAGATAAAAATAACTAGTTTATTTTATTTATTTTTTTATTTTGACGGGATGGGGACGGAAGAATTGATCATAAAAATTCAGCTTTTATAAATAATCTTATTTTATTGGGAAAATCGGGTTCTGGTGTATTTCTAAAACTAAAAAACTTATTATATTTAAAATAAATAAATGTAATCTAAAACATGTATGTAATAAAAATAAGTACGTCATAAACGTAGCAATAAAAATAGAAAACATACCACGAAAATAGAATTCTACGTTTTTCAAATTGCTGGTATATGTGACAACACATGCATTACATGATAGATTTTATACAGCAGAGCATTTTTTATGTTGATGATGGTTTCCTAAGAAACCCTCTCATATCTTCTTAGTGTTCTAAACTTCAAAAAAGGAAGAACCTTAAATAATAACGTTACAATTTTTTTCGAACTTTAGGGGGAGAGTAAAAGAAGAAAAAAAAAAAGAAATCTATTATATGCTTTTAACCTATCCACTAAGTGGAGTGAATTTTATTTTTTCAACCAGCAGATGATTAATTTTTTATGTTTGAGACATTTTCCTCAAAAACATTCAAGTTTCAGTGTTCAAATCTGCAGAAGAGGAAAAATCATAAGGGAAGTCCTTACTTTTATTTAATTTTCATTTTTTGTCATTTTTGCTAAAATTAAATAAATAAATTAATTAAGTAAATTTAAATTAATAAAATAAATAAATAAATATAAAATAAATATGTTTAAAAAAAAATAAAGAAAATTTACGACAAAATAGAAACCTATTCTTATGTATTAATTTTTATTTATTAACTATTTGCTCTTTCGAAAGAAAAAGTGAACTTATCTTTATTTCCAAAAATCCCATCAAAAATATTTGAAATTTTTGTCTACAAAATCGTAAATAAATAAAAAGGTAAATAGAAAGTGTTTTGTGAAGTCAGAATGAAAGATTTATTTCCTTTATTTATCTATCTATTTATTTATTTATCTTTATGAAAGAACAAAAGGGATGGGGGGGTGGCGTGTTTTCAACTCTTGAATATATTTAATAAATTAGACTTGTTTAATTGGTTAGACCCATTATTTTTATTTGTGACAAAATCCATTTAATTTCTAACATTCAAAAAATGCATAAAATAAAATTAAAAAAAGAGAGACAGAGAGGGGGAGAAGTAAAAAAAAATCGTAATTATAAAAATCGTAGTGATTTTATAAAAATCGTAGTGAACTTATCTTTATTTCCAAAAATCCCATCAAAAATATTTGAAATTTTTGTCTACAAAATCGTAAATAAATAAAAAGGTAAATAGAAAGTGTTATTTGAAGTCAGAATGAAAGATTTATTTCCTTTATTTATCTATCTATTTATTTATTTAT
The DNA here is from genome assembly GCA_963930645.1 of Salticus scenicus. Lineage (NCBI taxonomy): Eukaryota > Metazoa > Arthropoda > Arachnida > Araneae > Salticidae > Salticus > Salticus scenicus. Next base: position 79,785,585 of record OZ005650.1, read on the forward strand.
CTTTATGAAAGAACAAAAGGGGGGGGGGGGTAGCGTGTTTTCAACTTTTGAATATATTTAATAAATTAGACTTGTTTAATTGGTTAGACCCATTATTTTTATTTGTGACAAAATCCATTTAATTTCTAACATTCAAAAAATGCATAAAATAAAATTAAAAAAAGAGAGACAGAGAGGGGGAAAAGTAAAAAAAAAATCGTAATTATAAAAATCGTAGTGATTTACTATCTTCGATCAGGTAAATTTATTACAGTCTTCAATTGTAATTCCTTATAAAGAAAAAAAGAAAAAGGGGAGAAAAAGAATTTATATCAGGAAAAATTTAAATGCACTTTATATGCAAAAGCACGTCTAAATTGTACATAAGACGATTAAACTTACAGCATATTTCGATTTCTAAACATCCTAATATTCACCCAATTACTTCGAGGTCGGCTTTGGTCTGAGGATTTCAAGAATTCTCAAATTAATTTAACTTGTTTAGAAAAGTAATAATTTTAGAATATTTATCTTTATTTATTTATTCATTTATTTACTTATTTTATTATTATTTTTTTTTATATATACAGTGGAGCACCTTTTATACGTTTCTCGTTTATACGTTTTTCTCATTTATACGTTTTTTGACTTCGGTCCCAAATCATTCCATTGAATTCTAATGTTAAAATATTTCTATTATACGACACAAGTAAATTCTTAATTTCACTTATACGTTTTTTTTTCCTCCTTGTAAAATCCAAAGTTTGAGTTTCATTCCAGGATTTAAAAAAAAAAAAACATGAATGCTCTTTAAGTTTTATTCTTAATTCTTTTCAATTATTTTTTTCTCAGAACTATGGTAACAAATTGCGGCTATAGAACAAAGTGCGACTTGCATTGATAGCCTGGGGGGAAGGGGGTTGGAGAAATTTTCAGAGACAAGCCAAGTAACCAGTGACCACTTAGACCTCCCCAGGACTATAGTCCTGAGACCTCCCACTTTCTCTTTTAATTGATTGCAGGAATGGGGTATGAAAGGGAAAAAGCCCACAACTTCATAGGCATTTTGTAAACTTGAAGATTTATTACTCACTTCCGTTGGGCAACTTGGAAGATTTCTTATCGTGTTTATTTGACAATACAGTTGAGGAAACAGTTTTTTTTCTTTCCTTCCTTTTAATTGTTTGCAAAAATGTCATCTTCGATTAGAGAAAAAAAGGCTTTGTCTTTAAAGGTTAAAATCGAAATCTTGAAAAAAAAATTCTGAATTTCTATATTTTCAATTATTATTTAACCTTTTAAAAATATTTTAAAAATAATTAAAATATGTCTTATTCGAATAAATGTAAAGGAAATCATGAAAATTGATTAGACTTTTATTATTAATATGATACTTTATTGTGTATTAATGTTAAAACGAATTTTCAGTTGTACGTTTTTTTCAGTTATACGTTTTTTAGGAACGGTCCCTTGAAAAACGTATAAACGGTGCTCCACTGTATAAAATAAAAATTGATTTTTTTTTTTCGTAATTTTCCACAAAATAGCATAAATTTTAATCTAAAAACTGAATCTTACTTTTAATCTAAAACTGAATCTTGCCCTAGATTGTTGTTAATAACATCGGGCATCGGCACCACAAAATTAATGATTTATCTGAGATAACAGTTTATTCATGCAAGCCAGTCACATATTAAGTCCCATTTCCTCTTCTTCATTCGTAGCAAACATCACAAAGAAAATTTTCAACTTTTTTTTTTTTTTTTTTTAAATAAACTACTGAAAATATATCACACTATTTTATTATAGTCCCAAAAGAGCTATAAGATCATTAAATAGCATCTAATATTTTTGAATGTAACTGTCATTAGACTTCTGTTGTCCAATGTAAGGGATTGTTAAATTCATTATAACAGCTTGTTTGAAATTTCCCTGTTATTTTTTCAGTTGCAGATTTTTTTTTTTTATCTCTAACATTGTAACATCGTGCCAAAAAGTTTACAATGAACAGTTATTCTTTTTTTTTTTTTCATTTATTTATTTATTAATATTAAATTTTCATTTATTTAATTATTTATATTTATTTGTATTTATTCATTTATTTCTGTGGTTTGAGTTCTGTTGAGAACATTTTTCTCCTCGCAATTGCTTTAAAAATCAAGGAATAATTTTTTGACAAAAATTCTCTATGTAATTTCCCAACGAAAAACAATATAATTATATTGGGTTAATTATCTAATATCTATCATCTAATATAATTCAGAAGGTATCTTTAAAAAATTCACTTCTTAAAGTTTTGATCTTTTATCACTAATTAGTAATTATAAAAAAATTTTAGAAATTTCTCTCTATCTCTTCATATATATCGCTATCTCTATCTATCTCTATCTATCTATCAATTTGTAAATTGTAACAATTTATTTTTCCATGTATTGAATCAGCCTAAAAAGGAAGAGTTCAACATTGTTACATCAAAATAAAAACAGACATACCTAATTTATAACCTTGAAAAATAATTCAAAATTCGCATAAATTATAATTAACATTTGTAAAAGAAATAAAAAATATACCTGTTATATCGTTGATATGTCTAATTTTTAACCTACTTCCCTCTATAACCACCTGTTATCCCCAGCTTCTCCACTTAAAAATCTATTATTGAAGTAAGAACAGATGCTCCATGTGGTAGGGTGCTGACCTTCCTGTATATGATATATGAACAATGAAAATGGAGTCACATATTATTTAACTCATAAAAGAACTCAGAAATAAACTGCAATAATAAAATATTATCTTATATTACTATAGATAATTAACTCAAAGAAAGTGTTTCAATTGAGATGTTATAGATTTTAAATATTCACATTTTTTTACGAAGAATACATGGGCATGTCAAAAAAAAAAAAAAAAAAAAGCATTGGATTTAAAATATTTGTTATTTTCAAATTAATTTAGTGTATTATTGCAAATATTTAATGTTTTATAGAAAATCATTAGTTTAGTCTAAAATTATTATTAGTTTAACATTAGACAAGGCTGTTTATGACACACGGCAATGTCTCATGTCTCAAGGTCATATAGCAAAAGCCATCTAATTAATGCGGTGTCTTTTTCGTTTTCCGTATAAGTGCGCAACATTGTATAAAAACTCCTTAAAAATCCCCTCACGAAATAGATTGATTGAAAATCCCTCGCATTTTGACCGATAAATTACCGATTAAAAAAAAAAAAGGGCAATTACTTTGAGAGGGGGGGGGATAAAATAAATTTAATAAGAAAATAAAGAAAGCTTTTATCTAAATAATAAATTGTATTTAACATCAAACTTACACGAATCTGCTAAATGTATGATGGTCTAATAGAACCTAAATGGGACCAAGAAGTAGATGCCCCTTTTGGGACCTATATGCTATACCATCAAAAGAAAAAAAAAAGTATTATCAGCATTTTAAGATAAAATATAAACATATAAATATAAGCCAGTACAAAAAAATTATCATTACAGATATTCATTTTGAAAAATAAGCTTATTTTACCTAAAGTGTCAACGCCCTTAATATCAGAAAGCCTAGAGTCAAGCCCCAGTAAATTTATTCTATTACTAGACACAATATATATCTGAACTATGTGCTAAATTATCTTACTAATTTTGAAAAAAAAAATAATAATAATAATAATATTTCATAGATAATGTGTGAAATAATAGAAAGAATTCATCAGAAAGTCCTTCCTCTCAAGGCATTCGATCAGATTAAAAAAAAAAATTATCTTGGTATTATTTGCAAACTTTCTGCTAAACGATTTCAGTTAGCGAATATTAAAAAATAAAATCAAAATACAATTGAGAAAAATAAATGAATTTTCAGTAGAGTTTTAGTCTTTGAATATAAAATTAATTAATTAAAATAAATAATGCGATTATTGATACAAGTGATCTTTTCCCAGTATTTTATAATGTATAAAGTCAATTGCGAAAATAATAATGTACGTACTATTTTTCTTCAATAAAAAGATGATATTCAATTATAAATTATAGTTATTTATGTATTTAAATAATTCAACAATGTAGGTCTAATGTATGAAGTAATAGAGCAATAGCAATGTAGTAACTTTGCAATAACGTTTTAGATATATTGCAATAATGCTAACAATGTAAAAAATTTTTAGACTAATAATCAGATCTGCTAACTGCTACAAAGAAGGTAACATTGGAAATAATTACCTATATGTATGGTATTAGGTACCGATCATACTACATCTGTTTTTAATAGTAATAAAGATTATTTGATATTATTAACTATATTTTAAATTTGCTAAAAATAAAATAAATATATATATGATTTTTTTTTTAAATTTAATTTCGATTATTTTGATTAAAATATATACTAATATAAAAAAAATGATTAATTATTTTGTAAAAATTAAGGGAAAAAAACTGTAGCAAAGAGTATAATTCTATTGTAGTTGTATAAAGAAAGAAAAAAAAAAAAAAAAACTTTTAGACAAATAACTATCTGCATGTTTACGTAATATAAATCGAATAATGCAACCAAATGATAACGTCAGTAACAGTCAAGTACCTCAGTAGTTCAACCATCTCGACAATTCTATCAAATAACATAATTATTTATAATAATTCCGAGTGCATTAATACCTGTAGCAATTAAGTTTCCCTTTTAAAATTAAACAGATTAATAATTTTTCATCTGCAGAAAAATCCCCTTCTAAGATGTCGTGTGAATTGATGTGATATATCATATTTATCCTTAAAAAGGATTAGAAAAAGGATTAACTTCCCCTTTAGAGAGTCCTACTGTGTTTGATAAGAAGCATTGTTATCTCAATGGCTCTATACGAACTCACAATGATACTCTCACCGATCCAGTGTTTGCGAAACAGGCTCATTTTGTGGTCATCCCCTCGACTTTCTCATCCTGAAATAGTCCTCGTCGTTCTTGTGGATGCTTGGGAGGTGCTACAACTCGTGCTTCGCTTCCATTGATCAAGGGCACTCGGCGAGACCAACCCAATGGGGAAAGCGGCAGCCTCTCATTGGTTCGTTTGAGTCAAGTGGGCTCCTCCTCCTATCCTAGACTCCCCCCGTTCTCCCGATCATCTTTATCTTTCTTTCCCTTTTCGCAAACTCCCATCTTCCATTCCTCATCTACGCCGACAGCACGCGAGGGCCTAAAAATCACACTGGACGATAAATAGGAATTGTGTTAGCAGAGAAGGGGTCCGAAAAGCCGGACGACGTGAAATCACTAGCGCATGCGCTCAACTTCAACGTGGACGGATCCTCAAGAGCCCATTGGTCTACGCTTCTCGACCCCCTTCCCCCTCATCACATCACGCACTCACGAGTAGGTCAATCCTGACTTCTCTGTCGGTGTCAGTCACTTCCATCAAGCGGAATTGCCTGCTTGAAGTAGCAGCCGTCCGCTTCGAGTATCAGGATTGTTGAGTAGCAGTTTGGGGGTAACGCCTGCTTCAATTAGCAGCTGGAGAATCCGGGGAAAAAAACAACAATCGGTTCTCCAGTGGTCCTCTCACCGGGGCTACACCACTAGCTCTGGCGTGAAGCAATGTCACAGAGTCCCAAACACTCTACACCGTTTTCTGTGACCGATATCTTGAGTCCGCTAGAGGAGAGTTACAAGAAGGCCGTTGCTGCCGCTGCCGCTGCTGCTGCAGAAAATTCAGGACTCGGTTCTGCCGCCGCGTATAGGAGCCCTCAATCCCAAACAGCCATGAATGTCCCAGTCAGCAATCCGTATATGCACATGTCCCATCCTGTCAACACCTTCCCTGCACAGTACTGCAACGGCACCGACATCTCAGCTCACTATGGTGATGTCAGACAGTCCGCTCCAGGATGGTATGGAACCACACCGGATCCCAGATTTGCCAGTAAGTGCCCTCTTCACTCCTCTTCTCGTTTTATCGCACATAAGTGCCTCTCCACTTGGAACAACTCTTGTTCCAATAAACTGAACTCGATTACTAGAATATGCATGTATCTGTCTTGTTTTTTCATTTCCTGTGGGGTGGGTCAAACAGAAAGACATTTTAATCTCTATACAAAAAGAAAAAACACAACTATACAACCTTTATATCAAAAATAAAAACACCAACTTTCTTTGTTAATGGAATATTTTTCAATCCTTCATGGTGTTTTAGAATTTTACTATAATACTTTTAGTAACATTTTCATATTGTTTTTTACATTCGTATTCAGGAAAAGTAACACGTGGCATAAATTGAACTAGATACCATGGATTGATTTAATCTCAAGCATGTTTGCAAATTTGAGTTTAAATCAATATTTTTCATTAATTTTTTCCTAAACATTTTTTTTTTTTTTTTTCATTTTTTTTTTTTTTACATGTGGGGGAAAAAAAAAAAAAGACATGTTATATATATTTCAATATGTAAATGCAAAACAAGACGTCTAATTAAAGTTTCTATGAGTAGTATAAATGTTTTTATTCTAAATATCTTTATATATTTCAGTTAAATCACATGAAAGTATTATTTTTAAGTGAAATTCCTGATCTTTAAATATTTTAGTTACGCTAGATATTTATGTTATTACAGTTTTGGTTACACATTTTATGTAACGAAAATACTCAATAAATTTCGGATGACTCTGATCTTAAAAAGAACGGCCTTTCCCATTTCTCTCAAATTTCTTCTATGAAAAGGCTGCTTTGAGATCATTTTATGCATAAATTTCTTTTGACTGCTTTCTGATTTCATTGTTTCGTTTAAGTCCATAGGTATTAATTTAAGTTTGTTTGGATCGAAACCGGGAAAATGATATGGAGATGAGAGAGTAAAATTTTATTATGCCTTTTGAAGTTCTCAATTTATATGTTACTTTATTATTTTTCTTCTATAATTAATTTATTCGCACTTATCCAGTAATAGTAGTTATTACTTATCTTAATTTAATTTTGGCCTATTTGTTTATTTAATTGCGAAAATGAACTTTATGAAATTCTATATTATGGTATTATTTACGCGTCAACCGTTTTCAGCATGATTTATATACTACAATGTTATCAGAAATATATAGACTATAAGATAAGTAAAAATTGGCAATGGAAATTCTGTAAATATTCATATTTTAGCATTAAAAAGAATGTTAGCGTTTTCTTTCTTTCTTTTTCTTTCCTTTTCTTTTTTCTCTATTTATTTTTATTAAGGTAACTTTACTTATTTCTTTGTTTTTACCTACTTCACTTATTTCTTTGCTTAAAAAAATAAAATAAAATAAATAAAAATAAAATAAAATAAAATAAATAAATTTGTAACTCAAAATTAATGATAAGAAATTAAATAGACGATTAATTAATTTTTTTTATGACTAAATATAATTCGAATTATATGTTTATAATGCTGTTTATGACAAAAATGCTTATTTATATGCTTCATCATTTCTATTATGATTAATATATTTTTCTCTTGCCTATCGATATAGTCATTATTATTATTATTATTATTTTAATTAAAAATGTTTTTAAAAGCTATTATATTAATGTAAGTTAATTAATTGAAGCTTGGTGAATAGTAAATTTGAAAAAAAGTTTTTATATTTTTTATTAATTTTTATATTCTTTATTACTTTTTTTTTTTTTTTTTTTTTTTTTTTTTTGATGAAATTTAAGCAACTTAGTATTTATTAAAAGAACTGTCAATATTTAATTTCCAGTTGAATGCAGAAGGATATTTTACAACTTAAGAAGATGTTTGTAATTTATACTCTCGAAAAGAATATGAAATATAAATGTTTCAAACAAGAATATAATTTCAAAAATGGCTAAATTGAAAATTAGACTAAAAACTTTATTTTAAAACTAGGTTTATGAAAAATTTGTTTGAAAAATCTACAAAAAGGTCTAGACTAGAGTTTTTTTTTTTTTTTTTTTTTTGTTTTTTTTTAAGAACTAATTTAAATTTGTTTTGCTTAGCTTAAAAATAAACCAGGGAATGATTGATATGACTTGGACCAAAGAATGGTTGAAATATCTGCATTTTTCACAAAAAGAGAAAAGATACGAAAGTATTTGGTTGTCTAAAAATATGCTAAGGTTCAAATTATGCTACAGATTATTTACTAAGATAATTATTTTGATTATTTATTTCTGTATATAAGTGTTTAAGTACTTAATAATTTATGCCCTGGACTAAGACTAAATACTCAAAAACTTATGGTTATTTCCTTTTATAATAAAATGAACAATATTGAAGCCAATTTGAAAATAAATCAAGCAACTTTTGCATAATTTTCTTCTTGTTTCTTTTTCTTTTTCTTTTTCTTTATTCCTTTTTTATTTTTTTTTATGTATATTTGCTGAAATTTTAATAAAGCTGATTTAAAAAAGAAGAAAAGATAAAGAAAGAAAAAATTTGGTTAATTTAACAAATTGTGTTGTTGTTTAAAAAAAAATCTTTATTTCACTAAAATGTATTTTTAAAATAACAAACATTTTGTTAAATAAACCAATAGTATATATATAAATATATAACCTCAAGAATAACTTTGTTGTTCATACAAAATATTTTGTGTGTGTAGTTTTTCATAAAATGAAACGTAATATTTTATTTTTTTAAATGTTTAGTTTATAACCGATTGTGTGTTATAACGTATATATAACAACATTTATTATTAGTAAAAACAAGTCTCCGTTGTAAAGCTCACTTTTTGTCTTTTACAAAATGAAATAAATATATTTTTTATTTGAAATTGATAAAATTAACGATAAATAAATAAATAAATAAATAAATAAAATAAAAATCTTAAACGTACTTTTACATAAAACAAAAAGTAAAATTTATTTTTTTAACTCTTTAGTTTACAATTGATTCTGTCGTTGTTTATAGATGTACAAATTATTATTAGTAAAATTAGTTTTCATCATAATGTTTTATTATTAGTAAAAGTACAAATTATTGTTAGTAAAATAGTGTTTATCACAATATTCACTTTTTATTTACTTATTTATTTATTTTTTACAAAGATAAAGAAATATATTTTAAATCTAAAACTGCTAAATTAAAAGAAACGACTTTAATTTGCATAATTTTATACGAAATGATAAATGATATAGAATCTTTAATAATATAATTTGTAGTGTGTTTGTTTCACTTGAATATAGAAAATAACTTAGTAAATACAAGTCTTTATTTTTTAGTTCATCTTCTTATTTTTATTCATTCACTTGTTTATTTATTTTTAACAAAATAAAAGTAACATATTTCAAAATATAGCTTATTAAATAAAACAAATGCTTAAATGTATATAAATTTTCATAAAGTGTTTAATGTCTTAATTTAAAAAAAATATAGCTTACAATTGATTGTACGTTTGTTTACATATGTGTATAAACTAACTTCATTAATTAATGAAAGAAACTTTTCACTAATAAGTTCACTTTTTTCACATATTAAGGGAGGTATATTTTATATATGTGACACTAATTTATAAATTATGATAAATTTTTAAACATATATGTTATTATCTGAAGAACTGAAATCTAAAACGAGCCACCCTGAAATGATAAAATAAAATAATAGATGTAATAGATGTACAATTAAAAAAAACATAAAAATTAGTGAAAGGGATTATGTAAACCTTTACATAATTATAGATTTTCGTATTTTCCTTTTTCACTTTTTAATTAAGAAATATTTTATTTAATTGTTTTAATTTCTAGATAAATAACGTATTTACTAAAAAGACAATTAAACATCATATTGCCTTACTGTTTTGAATTAAAAGTGCCCGTATATACTTTTTAATATTAATTAAAATTATTTCATTTTTTTTTTCCTTATAATTTAAAACTTTTTTAAATAAATAGGAAACGATGCCCGTCTATTGATCTTAGAAATAAATATAAGAACGTACAAAAATAAATATTGGTATTAAGATTATGGTTAGCATAGGGAAATAAATTTTACATGGTTGCTTGCAAGTTTCATAAAAAAAAAAAAAAAAAAAAAAAGGAATAAGAAAGGAATTATTAGAGAGATAAGTGGGAACAAAACAGTATTGAGCTGAAATTTTGGTCTTTAATAAAATGTATAGTTATTTATTTATTTTTTTTTTTTTTTAAGTAAAAATAACGAGTACAAAAATTTTTCAATTTGTGTTAAAAAGGTTTTAATTAGGAAATGGAATAATACAAAAACAAAATGTACACATTTCAATTGGAACAAAAAGCTTCATACAAAATTTTTAAATTAGATTTTTAACAGATGAAAAACTTCCCCGTGGAGTCTTTCACCCGCAAAACCCCATCTGTATTCCTTATGGGTACCCCTTACGCAGCTTTTTAATGTTATTTAAAGGGAGAATACTGGTTTTTTAAAGCAATTACATAATTACATTTATATTTAATTATATTGGCCTACAATATAATTTTGATTGTTTCATTGCATGTTGTAATATTTCATAATGTGTATAAAGTTGCTGGATGCGATTTGTAGCAAAATAAATAAATAAATAAATAAAAGTGCAATATGTTGCAAAAATCAAGAAAGTACATTTATTTTTAATGCAAGTAATACATTTTAGATTGTTAAAATTGTGCACAAAATGTTAATTAGTTTTGATATTTGAATTAAAATCATTCAATTTTTACATAATTTACACCATTCGTTTATTTGTTTGGTCCTTAGAAATATCGTACGTCCTTCGCTGATTGTCTTTTACCAGATTTCTTTTACATGCAAATATAAAAGTATTTAATTAAAAATTTCAAATTAAATATGTAATAAAAATACAGTGAACAAAAAATGGGTAAAATTAGGTATAAAATTTTATGATTTATTTATTTATTCACATACATTATTTTCCTATTTATAATGTTATAGTATTAAATGATGTATTAAACAAGAATATAGATGTGAATATAAAATTATATGAGAAAAATAATAATCGTCATCGATTAAGTTTTACGTGCAACATTTTTCATAACAGCTGAAACCTGCATTGTTACAACATTCTTAAAATTTCAATTAAAAAATTCATCAATGAACACCTTTTAATAGATACGAATTTATCAGTAATTTTTAACTCAAAATAATGCGAAAAGATTGATTATATCTTGCCACTTTAAAGTTTTGACTTTAAAAAAAGTTTCATACCCCCCAATCTAACCGTTTCCTCTCGGAATACTATTTAATGCGGGTTCCCTATCGCACAGGAAGGTGTTATTGGAAAATTTTAGTAGAGAAATTTATTTTTTTGAAAATTTGTCCATATACTGAATCGATTAAAAATGCTTCTTAAAAATACATGGTTAATATAAGGGCAAAAATTAAAATCTCAGTTTGAAGAGTATCAAGATTTAAAGTAGTATTGATATTATTAGTGTATTGCTCCATATTACAGCGATAATGAAATGCGAAAAAGATATTGAATTTAGATTTTTCTCTTTTAAAAAGGAATCTTAAATGAAAAATTCTTAGTGACACACAGCCTTAAATAAATAATTGTCCAATGAAAGGGAAAATTTAAACACATATTAAAAATTTTTAAATTTAGGTTTTTTTTAGATATATAAAATTTTGTATAAAATTATTAAAATTCATAAAAAATATTGTATTTTATATATATATATATATATATAACCAATAAACTATAATGCATGAAAATAATAAAGTTTTTTTTTCTTAAATTTATTTCTAATTCGTTTTGTGAAGTGAATTATTATTATTATTATTATTATTTTAATTATCAGTCAAAGTTTATATAAAACATTGTGAGAAATTTTAGTTTAAAATATCTTAAGGGAAAAAAAAAAAAAAAAAAAAAAAAAAAAAAGAATGTCCAATTAAATTTTTAATATAAAATCATTATACTGGTAAGATATAAATTTCACTACAGAAACACGTGTACTCAAGTTACCCAAGTTCCTCCAGTTACAGATAATCAAATGTTTTTCATCTTAATTAATTAATTTATTATTGATAGAAAGGTTTCAGTATATAATAATTATAACAAAAAATTCTGAAAAAAAAAAAAAAGCATCGTTGAAAATATATGTTACATTAAAAGTTTAAAAAAATAGAACACCGAATAAATATTCTGAAACCATTAATTTTTAAGCTGTGAGTATGGAATTTATTAAAACGTAAAATTACATGAACATTCAAAATAGAAATTAAAAATAATAATAATATCCCTCTCTCTCTCTTTATTTATTTATTTATTTTTAATTAAAAGAATAGCAAAAATAAATAAACAAGTAAATAAGCAAAATAGAATAAAATAAAAATAAATAAATAAATTTATTTAAAAAAATAATTATGATTTAACATAAGCATATCTAACATAAGCATATCTAAATATTTCAATTTAATATTGATAAAAATCTGTTTACAATGAAATGGAAGACACCTTTCAAATATACAGTTTTAATTTGCCAGTATAATGTATGATTGGCATGAATCTAATACACAAATTTGAAGCATTTAAGTTAAAAATTTCTTTTTTTTATCTATATGTAAAACATATAAGTCGTATCCATATATAGACATTCAAAATAAAAATAAATATATATTTCTATATATCATATAATCACCAAATATTTCACAACGGAACATATTCTATAACTAAAAAGTCATATCATTTATTCAAATAAAAATACACGAAATGGATACATATAACTTTACGTCATATAAACTAATGCATTAGAAAACCAATATAAAAAACTAAATGCATTTATAAAAATTTAGAGTTTTCATTTGCTATGCAATGAAAGTCATTATCTCAAAAATGAGAATAAATTAATTTTATTTCATATCATAATTAATATTAATATTAAATACATTAATAAAAAGTATTAAAAATACGATATTTTTTTATTTTGTACGCCCTAATTTTATGTTCTGTTAATTATTGAATACTTAACAAATATGTCGTTTATGCAATCATGACCTGTCACGATACTTAATCATGATACATTTGTTGGGCATTGAAAGTCATTATCTGAAAAATGAGAATAAACGAATTTTATTATATAATTAATATTAATATTAATATTAAATATATTAATAAAACGTATTGAAAATACGATATTTTTTTATTTTGTATTCCCTAATTTTATGTTCTGTTAATTATTGAATACTTAACAAATATGTCGTTTATGCAATCATGACCTGTCACGATACTTAATCATGATACATTTGTTAGTCGTTGAAAGTCATTATCTGAAAAATGAAATAAACGAATTTTATTACATATTATAATTAATATTAATATTAATATTAAATATATTAATAAAATGTATTGAAAATACGATATTTTTTATTTTCTACACCCTAATTTTATATTCTGTTAATTATTTAATACTTAACAAATATGTCATTTATGCAATCATGATCTGTCACGATACTTTAATCGTGATACTTTAGGAACGATGTTTCTAAATATCATACACATGAGACTACTACGAATAATCACACGTGTTGAATGTTATTGAAAATTGCTAAGTGCAGGGTTTAGTGCGCTAATATATCCTTTCTTTTATGTATTTTAACAAGAGTGTGCTGAAAACTTGTCTATAAGCATTTTTCTGAATAAAACTCATTGTTCTTGAGTAAAAATTTCCACTGAATAGATGCTTTCTCATAGCATGTCCACATGTTAGATTAAACACAGATAAGCTGCGTAGAAGGTTCATTCAGCATAGAGCAGTGCTCGGGGCAAAATCTACATAGCATGATAGTGTTTCTAAAAAGTTAATTCTGGTGGCCTCCAACGAAATATTCTTTACAGAAAAAAAAAAAAAAACTTAAGAACTAATCAAGAGTTAATTTTTATTTTTATAACTATTATTATGAATTAATATAAAATTTTTAATATGAGCAACACTTCAATAAAAAACAATTTTAAACTTTACAGCTATTTCATTGTGTTTTTATGACATACGAAATACTAATATTATTAATTTTCTATAAAATAGCATATATTAATTTCAAGTATGGTAAAACTTTAATAATAATAATAATAATAATAATAATAATAAACACCATAAACATATTTTAGATAAAATTATTTTTAAATTTTTAAAGGAATCATTTTTTAACAATAATATTCCTTACAGATTTAATAGCAATTGTAATAACCCCATTTTATAATTTGAAATTTTTTTAATGATGATATTAATTTTAATAAAGGAACATTGTTTCTCAAGAAAGATTAAAAATATATCATAAGATATAACAAGAAAATAAATAAATAAAAAATAAAAACAATACAAGCTAAAAAATAAAAAAAGAATAGAAAATCTCTTGTTTATATAAAACGTAAAAGACCACTTTTATTAAAATAGCTTTTTTTTGTTCTCTCTCTCTCTTTATTATTATTATTTATTTTGATCATTTGAATAATTTTTCACAAACTACTGAATACTAAACAATTTATTCATTTTCATTGTTGTTAGAAAGAAATTGAAAAAAAAAAAAAAAATTCTTTTAAAGTTGTTATCACATTTTATTAATTAATTAAATAATTTATTTATTCGCTTTGAAAAAAAAAAATATTAATAACATTTTACCCTTTTTTTTTTTTTTTTTTTTTTTAATGCAAAGCATAATTTTTTATTCCACAAGTAACTATTTGAATTTTTAGAAAATATAAAACAAAGTATTGTATTGAAATGCCATTTTAAAATAAAGAACAATCTATATTTTTTGGATTAATCAACAATGAAGGCATTAACACAATTGTTCTTTTCTATTTTATGATGGGGAGACTTAAAATAGAGATTTTTATATATTTAAAATATCCCTTATCTCTCATAATGGTCGTTTATTTACATTTCACATTACGGTAATTCTCTTCGCTCATAGTCACTTTCCTATTTGAATTCATTTCCTTGCTGCGTTGGGCAAATACTATAACGTTGAGTGAATTGTAATTGTGTTTAAGATTTATATTGCCGTTAGTATTCCTAGAAAATAAAGTAAAATAAAATAAAAATCGTGAAAACCTCATAGGAAAAAAAAATGAAATCCTAGAGCAATGAATAAATAAAAATTTTTATGATTTTTTTTTTTTTTTTTTTAATATATATATTTCATTTTAATCTATACATGTTAAGGCTTTAACATCATCGTTTCTGTCTACTTTATCGAGCGGGAGCTTAAAATACAGATCAATATATTTTTAAAATATACCTCGTCTCTCCCAGTCGCCTTTTATTTAAAATTCATATTACGCTGATTCTCTCCGGTCATGGTCACTTTCCTATTTGCATTCATTTCTTTGCTGCGTTAAGCTCATCAATGGGAAAATATAACGCTGAGTGCTGCGTTTTTAGTTTTATATTGTCGTTAGTCTTTCTAGGAAAAAAATAAAGAAAAGAAAAGAAAAAGAAAAAGAAAATTTCATAGAAAAAAAAAATTTAAATGTTATATTCCTATTAATTTTTTTTCTTTTTTTTTAGATTTTATTATAATTTATTTATTTTTATATTTTAAAATACAATATCTAAAATTATTTAAATAATATATTTTAAAATATATATTCAAACTTTAAAAAATTATTTTTATTGTCTTTAACACCGTAATTCCTTTCTATTTTAAGGCGAGGGAACTTAAAATAAAGATTGTTATATTTTTAAAATATCCCTTATTTCTCCCAATCCTCTTCTATTTAAATTTGATATTTCGTTAATTCTCTCCAGTCATGACCACTTTCCTATTTGCATTCATTTCTTTGCGGCGTTAAGCTCATCGGTAGGCAAATATAACGTTGAGTGAATTGTAGATGCGCTTTAGTTTAACATTGCCGTTATTCTTCCTAGGAAAAAAAGAAAGGAAGAAAGAAAAAGAAAGGAAAGAAAGAAAAAAAAAGTTACATTGTTAGAAAAATGACTCATAAATATAATTTGATATTTCTCAAAATTTGATATTTTTATTTGTGTTCATACATTTCATTTTAAATTAGATGCATTTATATTGTTAGCCTAAAATCAATTTATTTATAAGTTTGGAATATTAAAAAATATGTTAACGCATCAATAATCTAACGTTAATGTTAGTATTTATATTAATATTAGATAGTTAACTATAATTCACAAGATTTTTATATCTTATTAAAATTGTTAACATAGAATGTGTTATATGAAATTTTAAACCTTTTCAATATAATATATATAGTAATTTGGATTGTTTTTGTCTATTGTTGGATCTTTGCATGTATCGCGACGTTTATGTGCTGGTTTTGGCACTGTGTTGCGGTCAGTTTTATTTTTGTTGTGTTTGTATTGGCCTGTATGCATTAAATGCTAAAATATTAAGGTTAGATTTTATTAAGTTATCTATCATTTATATATATATATATATATATATATACATAACAGTGATAAAATTACTTTTATTACTTAATATTTACTTTTACAATTAAATGTGACATCATATTTTTTATTGCTTGATTACTGTGATAATAAGCTTTTTGTATGATTATTTATTATCATTTAAAATATAATCTTCGTAATTTTCAGCAAATATTAACTCTGTTTTTAAAAATAAATAAATATGATAAGGAAAAAAATGGTTCTAACAGTGTACTGAGCCGGCACCTTTTACAACTAAGTGGTCTAAATAGCTATTAAGGAGTGAAATAAAAAGAGAAAATAAGTAGGAGTATATTAATTGGCTAAATTTTACGTCCTCAACATTTCATTAAAATTTTTGGAAGTAATCTTGACAGAAGAATCACCTATTAATTGACCTCAATCAACTATTTCTGAAAACTTTTTGACAAGCTAATTCAGGACAATGTCTTACTCGCAGATTCTTCTGAACCCTATAATTCGTAATCGTGTTGAAACTATTAAGAAAGTTCGTGGAAAGATATTTTGTTTAAAAATAACATCCTATAAATTAATTATGAGCATCTCAGAGAAAAGAAAAATATTAGTTTGAGTTTTGAAAG